>JADZMA010000419.1:0-35414 GCA_020796225.1 Arion vulgaris
ATGGTTCTCACAATCAACTCGAACATCGCTGTTCAATATGGTGCCCATGAGCGCCATAGCACCCATGTTTTATACATTCATGGCGTCTATTTATCCCACCAGCTTTATATATAATCAAATTTGCAGAAAACAAACAATTTTTTTAGCTTTTTTCTCGTATCACTCAGCTCAGATGAGCTATGTCTATGAAAAGTTATCAACACCACCAGATAAGATACAATAACCGACATCAGCATAACGAAAGTTAGAACAGAACCTTGTGAATTACATTGAGAAACAAAGAATAGATCAGTCGTCATAATATTAAGAATGCAACCAAACCCCTTGTATACAGTCTTCTATGAGTTAATCAGAAAAAGGCGTGAAGAAGATCACGAAAAGATGTTTAGATGGCATAGCAAAAATCATATCAAAGAAACCCAAAGCCCCCTTAAGCCACTATCCTCCTAGCCACTAATGCAGCATAGACAAAAACAAAAACCACGACGCTGGACAACAACCTGTAACAATGTGACGACAGAAGAGAGGAACAGAAGATGATCAACAAACACACTTATCGTTTGGGGTCTATATATAAGCTAATTTGAGAACCATATAGACGAATAAAAAAGCAAAGTATATATCACTCTAGCCACTATTACAGCGCAAGACGAAAACGAAAACCACTACACTGAACAACAACCGTAATAATGTGACGACAGAGAAGACAGAAGATGATCAAAATATATCGTTTAGGGTTTACGTAAGCTTGTTTGAAACCATATAGACATACACGTCAAACATTTTATATATCATTGTAAGTTAGCCGGAAAAGTAGGGATATGTGTATGAATATATAGAAATTATCATCAGAAACTATCCGCAGATGATTACAATTATCATCAAACTAATCTGAATGATTACAACCGGCGCTGAGTAGATTATTTTTACTACTCTATGAGGGGCCTTGCCGGAGAAGGGAAGGTAGGCTGGTGATAGTGCAGCACGTTTGATTATTACAGATTACTTATTCAATTGACATTGCATAGCTACAAAGGTTATATTGTTGGTGGTGACGATCAGCGAGAGAGTAGGAGTTATGTCCACGTTATCCCAAAACTTTCTCTTTATTCTCGTTTGATAACCCCAACAAAAGTGTTGTTATGATGCATCACTGTAACAGCGAGTCTTGCTTATCTTACGCTTTCATTCCTGACGCATCAGTTTCCAGAACAGCAATTATGGGACCGATTTACATTCACATCTTCTTCTTCTTCTTCAGCACTCCTATCAACCACTTATTAACTCCCTTTTTATGATTTTTATGCAGTCCGAGCCTAAGACCGATTGTACGTTGTGCCAGTTTGCGATTTTACAGTAGACAAGCACATCAGATACTATGCGCTTCACTTCTTGTTTAATGAGGTAACTTCTAGGTCCTACTCCAGTCGCCTCTTATGACATGCCTTGTAGGTCGCAGTGGTACTTTTTCTTTGCTCCCCTTGCAAGCCCCGACAACAGAAACGGCCGTTACTTATCTTCTTGTTCGCTGCCACTTTTAACTTTATACTACAGTTGTGAAGTTATGATCGAGTTGAACTATCTACTCAGAGCGTTCAAAGTAATAACATTTTTAGAAATCCCATTTAGAAATGAAAACATTTTTTTTTAATGTGTACAACATCAGGACTGAACCTCATTAAAAAAAAAATTTAAAAAAAGTTCAGCCACTTATCAGATTACCTGCAAACAGTGCATCTCAAATGGAAATGATACTCAGATACAGTGGATACAAGACGAAAGGTTGACCTAGGAGTAACAACGGAGGCGAAAGGCACAAATACAGAAGCGCACATAAAGCAGTTCAAGAAAACATTTTTATATTTACGCTGTGATGTAAAATATGATTAGAAAGAAGAAGAAGAAAGAAGAAAGGGGAGGACATATGTGCAGTTTGATGCGAGTCTATTTTGAGAATTTTGTTCAGTTTGGTTTGCTAACTGACATACCTTTAGCACCGTATTCTACATTGCTTCTTAGGCTCATACCTCACATTATAGTGAAATCTTACTATCCTCTTCTAGGTTAGTGTTTCTCTTTCCGACATTTCTCGCTATACTTCTTCCAAATCTCAGGTGACTGTCTCTCAATGCGGTGGACTATGCAATGCCTGACTAAACAGACTTCTACTCTAAGGAGACCGTAGTCTTCGCCAGGTGCCGTGCCGGCTAGTGTGGGCGATCATGGATCTCCACAAATCTCTCTGTTTCTGGTGTTTGCTATCATCTCAGATGTACGACGCTCTTCCGTGCCATGACGTCCCAGGCTGTCAAATTTTCTCTTTCTGTCTTTCTCTGTTTCGTTTCCCTCGATTTTGCAGTTATTTACAAAAGGTTTTCTAAACCTTCGCTGTATCCACATTCCCGAAAAATGATGTAGTTTGCTTCTTTCTTATATTGATGATAGATTTTCTCTGTGTCTTGTAGTAGTAACTCTAGCGTCAAAACT
Organism: Arion vulgaris; assembly: GCA_020796225.1. Lineage (NCBI taxonomy): Eukaryota > Metazoa > Mollusca > Gastropoda > Stylommatophora > Arionidae > Arion > Arion vulgaris. The sequence continues at coordinate 2,488 of JADZMA010000419.1, forward strand.
TTTGCTGATGATGACATAATGTTAATACTCCCAGCATACAGTAAACTTTATATGTCCGGCTTTAACCACGATGATCGTATTCTTTGCTGCGTGTGCAGCTAAGTTCAAAAATAGAGATTAAGGTTAAGGTTAACTGGGTTTCTACATGTGGCTGAATCAATAGTTGTTCAAGGTTTTGTTAGGAACCTGTCTGATGTTTAAGATTACAGTTAACAAAAGACACTATTAGAAACTAAATATGAAAATGAGAGAATGCCAGACTCAAGATCAATGGAAAAATAATAAACACCTTAAGATATGCAGATGACACAGTATTGGTAGCAGAAAATGAACAAGATCTACAAGAACTAGTGGACAATTCTGGTTAGAACTAGCAAGGAATATGGATTAGACATTAACATACAGAAAACAACAACTATAGTAATCAACAGGAAATGGAAAAACTAAATTGAATATAAAAATACATGGAGAATTGCTACATCAAGTAAAAAGTTTCTTATATCTTGGTCAGATGATAACAGATGATGGCAGATGTATAACAGAAATTAAAAAGAGATAGGAATGGCCAAGGATAATTTCAATAGTATGAGAAAGTTGCTGACATCCCGGGGACTGCCTAGAGTAGTTGATGGTAGCTCGGCCTGCTAGCTGTGAGACACTCACCAGCTCGGGGTTTGAACCTACTGTCCGGCATTTGTTCGAGTCCTAGTGGTCTTCTCAGGACGATAACGTGAGTACCTCTGAAGTCAGAAAATCTGCCTGTATGGCGAGGGAATACTAATTATGAGTACATTAAGCACACGGCTGCCAGTGTAAAGTAATTTACAATGTGCACGCTGCTGCCATTGTTAGAAATTGGAAAAACAGATTTTCACGCAAAAATCAGTTTCGAGATGGAACTCGTCTGAGTTGAAAGCGGACGAAGAAAAAGAAAAAAAAAAAAAAATGACATCCAAACAAATCACAAACAGACTAAAAATGAGAATGAGTCAAATGCTATATATATCTATATTGTGTATGGCTCAAACATGGATTAATGAACAAGCAGTTAGAGGCAAGAATTGATACATTTGAGATGTGGATATATAGAAGAACAAACAGAGTTTCATGGACAGAAAAACAGACAAATAAACAAGATTTTAGGAAGCTTCAAGCATGAAAGAAACAATTATTAAGACAAATAAAATTCAGACAAGTTAAGTATTTTGGGCACATAAAAAGACATGACACCATGATAAAACATTTTACTAGAGGGAAGTTGAGGAGGGAGAGAGCAGGAGGATGGCCGAGAGATAAGTGGGAGAAAACTTTAAATGGAAACGGAGTTACAGTCTGACGGTGTAACATCAAAGCTGAAAGACTTGGAAGGATGCTGGAGATTCATTGAAGCCAACCTTCGATGTGGAACGGCACTGATGATGATGAAAAATAAATGAAACATTGTTATTCAAATAAGTTCTCTTTTTTAATCAGTGAAATTGTAACCAGTGTTAAGATGACGAGAAGTAAATTAGGACGCCAAGGACGCACATCTCATCGTGTTGGACTAGCGCTGGTATAGAAATTCTACTCAGGGAGAAATGTTAAAGGGCAAAAAGACCAATAGAGAAGACAGCAATATATTTAGAAAAAAACATTAAGAGATGGACAAATAGCAGTGTCTCAGTCTGTTTCCTTTCTATTCTGCAACATGTTTTTCTCTCCTTGCTTCAGCATAAGAAGAGATTTCTCGTTCGGGCTTTTGTGTGCGCCTAAACACTGTATTTCGTCGCCTCTGTTATTTCTGAGTGCCTCAGTATTAATAGCAATAGCAAGATTCATAACATTTTAAGATCTTTTTCAAGTCAGCACTAGACGTGCGCCCGTTTGGTGCTGGTGCCCCAGGGGAAACGAAAAATAGCACCACCACAACCTACAATGCATGTCACCGTAGAGGCGCGAATGATGTAGAAACACCCCATTAAATAAAAGCAGCGCAGAGGGTCAGATGTGCTGGCCTGCTTGTAGGCGCGCAGCTTTGGCACAAAGTACAACCGTTCTTGGCTCCGGATCACATACAAATCACAGTGGTTAACAAGTGATCGATAACTGAGACGGTCGAAAAAAGTACACTAGACGCGGAATGTCCGCTGACCTGATATATGCTGGATTACGAAAATATATCAGAAGATATTGTGTGCTCAACGTGCAATATTAATGCATATATATTATATATTACAACCCGACTTGGCTTACGTTTGATGAATGTCTAGCAAGCGTGTAAATCGATAAGTCTGTGGCCGTGGCACAAGATCCTGATAATCTCCTGGGGACGGGGATATATTATTTAATTACTGGGTATGAGTGTATAGAAGTCAGGAAAAGAGACAAGCAGGCATATTGGTATACTCGGGCCGAACAGATGTATGAACTTGCGGATAGATGAATTGAATATATGGATGTATTTATAGTTTTGTATAGGTGGATGGATGAATAGAAATGTTGATAGATGGATGGATATATAGACACACTCTGTCAGATTGAAGGATGGCAGATGGTAGATACAGACATACAGGTAGACGGACAAACAGTCGAACAGACGAAAAAGACAGAAGATATGAACAGCGGATGGATGTAGGGGGTGCAAGAATGGATGGATTGATGGAGGGATGGACGGACGGATGGAGAGATGGACGGATGAGTAGATAGATATACAATACAGTAAAACTTGGTAGATGCGGTATAAGAAATGAGGATTTATGTTTACGTCTTTTACAATTTGTCTTTGATTGGCATCATCTGGTCCAGATTCGCAGTTCGAAACATTTGCGGGTGGTATTCTGGAGTAAATATTCAGTGTTAGTTAGACGATTGGAGTGAGCATAAATATTTGCTACCAACTCCCGACACAGAAGGGTTATGGGTTCAATCCACAGTCGATGTTCCCAAACATGAGAAAAGATTGAACACCCTACCCCTGCCTTGAAATCAGAAGGTAAAGTGACTTCATACCCTAAGGTCTGAAAAGACTACAGATTATTGTATTTATATCTAGTGGTCGAGACAAAGCATTTAGCGCCGGTAACATAAGGCCGTTCATCTCAGCCGGGAATTAATCAAATCCAGTTTATGTGGGCTAAGTTTTGTATATGTTGTAATAGAATATTATAAGTGTTATTGCAATTTTACGCAGTTCTATAAGTTCATGTTGTTATTGAAAATTGTGTTAATACTACAGATATGCATTAACTTTTAGATTGAATTTGATGTTATAATGTAAACTTGTTTTTCCACATTTTGTTGTTTTTAGAATAAGTTGTTTTTTATCAATACTTCAATACAATGTTTCAGAATGATGTTGATGTGGTCTGATATCAGGGAATTACCCCTTGAGCTGAACTGTCATATGATTACAGGGATGGGGAGAGAGGAAGGTGGAGGGGGTAGTGTCTGGACTCCAGATTCCACATGTGCCGTGGTGCCGGGGTCACAATGGGGGAAGCAAAAGAACCATTACGACTGACCTACAATGCATGTGGTAGAGGCGAGTAATGAGGCTTTAAAGGATGCTACCCTAGTAAATAAAAGAGCGCAATCGGATGTGCTGGCTTCTTGCGAACGCATAACTGGCACGGCAATACTGTCGCTGTTGACTCGGATCACATACAAATCACAGTGGTTGACAAATGGTCGATATGGAGCGTTCGAAGAAGAAGAAGAAGAAGATTCCACATGGGCAGTAGTTTGTGCAGCGATTCATAAGTTAATAGAATAACACAGTGCATTCGTAGCAAATGGATGTCATAAGAACAAAAAGGTTTGTGGTTCAAATCTTGTGTTCGGTAATTTGTTGTTTTGTTTTCAGAAGCCTCTAATATTTGTTCATATCTTTACTTGTTTGATCATATTCATTAACTCTGTGTTTCTCTGCAGTTCTTAAACTCCTTATTCTTCAACTGACTCTGTAGTGTTATCTTCTAATACGAAACAGGATGGTCCAGCTGCATTTTTGTTAAAGTGGTGGGTAGAACCGAATCTTGTCAATCAAGTACATATGTTTCTGCCCTCCAAAATTTTATTAGTTTGCGGTATATAGTTGCCCGTATGTTGCCGGTGAACGTAGAGGAGCAAGAATAGTAACAATACAACCTACAAGGCATGTCGTAAGGGGCGACAGAATTGCAGGAGGTTTAAAAGAAGCTACCTATTTTAAAAAGCGTCGCAGAAATCGAAATCACGTGTAGGCATAACTTTCGTCTTATAATCGCTCTTAGGTTGGATCACAAAGGGTAGTTAGCAAATGGTCAATGTGGAACGTTTGAAAAGAAGAAAGAAGAAGATGTTTATGGTATCTGCGTCTCTGTGGGACAGTGGATGACTGACCTGATTCTCTTCTCACCTAGCTCTAGAGCAGAATACAACTCTCTCATCCCATGATTCCACGGTGTGGTTATCAGAAGTGTGACAACGGCTGATGATCTTCAAAGTTAATGCAGTAATTCATCCTCTCAAATATGCCATTTTCTTGCTTGGTAAGGGCTTGCTTGCTCGAATGATACAGTGAATAAGGCAGCGCGAACTTATGTCCTCCCAGACGGACATGTCGCTGAGAAGTGACCATACTAAATATGGTTTCCTGGATTATATGTAGTGGTTTTAATCTTGGTACTAACAATCAAATTCTGTTTAAAATCTTTACGTTCGAAACAGCAGACACTACTTACACACAGGCATGAAGGCTACACCATAGTCATTGACTCATATGACTGGGACAGAGATTAATCATAGCTAGAGGTCAAGATTGAAAAAATGATGTACATTTTTGTACCTAAGCGTCAGGGTGTTACAGGCTAGAAGTATTCGTACACGTTCGATTTCCGATATCGTGGATTCTCCAATCACACTACTGAAAGTGGGTATTTAGATTTTCTGAATTGAGGGTCTGAATCAGTCTCTGAGTGCTACTAGCAAGTGCTCTGTCGGTAACAATTTTAGTTGATGACAGCACAGGGTTAACAGAAGATGATGCTTTTGTTGTTGTGTTTTTATACTTATTGTTGAACAAAAATGTATTTCAATATACGCGTATTGGTTTTCCATTAACCCTTTAGCTGCTAAGGACGTATGCCACGTTTTCCCAATCACTTCTAAAGACGAATTAACACGTCTGTTATTATCTCTCCTCTGTGGGCTAAGACGTGTTAACACGTTATACATTGCTACTGTCACTGCTATAGGCGTACATTCACGTTTGTGACCTGAAACAAAGAGTAGCTATTTTTAGCTCAGCCTTCAAGTATATAGCAGCGAAAGGGTTAATAATGGTCTAACAGATATCATTTTCAGAGTTCTGTTTCTTATTCCGTTTCCTTCTATTCCTCATTTTGTTTTGGTTTTTTTGTTTCTAATTCCCACTTTACCGTTTTCTGTGTCTCATTTCTATCAATGGGTTTTCTTTTTTTTTGGGTGTGCTTGTCTATATGTTTTCAATCCCTTTCCCGTTTTATTTCTTTCAAGTTTTTGGTCTAAAGTTCCCATTTTCCATTTTTGTTCCTTATTTCTTTTCTCATTTTTTCTGTTTTCATTTTTCTTTTTTTTCTTCTTCCTTTCTTTCTACAGATTTTCTGTTTATAATTCCAATATTTTCTGATTCTTCTTCCCTTTCTCATTTATTTGTTCCCATTTTTCTTGTTGATACTTTTATAATGCAATAGCGTTGTGTAATCCACATCCTCGTATTCTATATTTTCTTATAAAACGTAACTATTAAATATAAGAGCCGCAGTACCGCTGGGAAAATAAGAAATAAAAGCAAGAGAGACCTAAAGTACATGAAAAAGATTTAGAGACGAGGGTTAACGATACACAGAAGACATGCAAGGTGCTACAGAAAGCTAAAAAAAGATAGGAAGATTTGGCATGAGGTGGTATGCTCCAACAGGTTAAAAAGACACAACATTATATAAATATACATATATACATATATATATATATATATATATATATATATATATATATATATATATATATATATATATATATATATATATAAAGTTAGTTGTATTTTCTTTAGGACTTTGCGAATCAACCCCAGCTTTTAACGCTGTTTGTGATTTTCTAGACATATATATATATATATATAGAGAGAAGAGAAGGCTCTAAAGACGAAAGGATTGATCCTTCATTGTACCAGGAAGCTTCCTCATATGGCTCTATCCCTCTCGGCAGCAGAATTGACTCGCCATCTGCAGATAGTATTACCTGGCACGAACTCCGTAGCTCTACAAGAAACAATCCCTAGTGATGTCATGAAAACATTGCACCTGTGACTCAGTCAGATTCGAACCCACCACTTTCACAGCAGCAGACAAAGTCTTAGAGACCCTAGCGAAGGGAGAGAGAGAAGGGGAAAGAAGAAGATGCAGCACAATGAAGATGATGTTCATGAAGATGATGTTCATGAAGATGATGTTCATGAAGATGATGTTCAATCAAGATGATGTTCAATCAAGATGATGGTATTTAGCCCATTTCTTGTGCTCTTTTGTTGCCTTTATTTACCATGCACTTTGCTAAGAACCGTTCTCATCAAGGCTCGTGTGAAGAACTCGTTCTCATCAAAGCTCGTGTGTGAAAAACTCGTTCTCATCAAAGCTCGTGTGAAGAAACTCTATATATCCATCTCATCAAAACATTTTTTTGGCAGAATCAAATCAAATAAATAAACATCTAGTTCTTCATAATTTAATATCAAACAATGAGATAATTCACTGAAGGCATTGAAACTACAAATACAATACTTTTAAACAAGTGATCAAATGATAAAATGTCGTTCCAACACTTGAAAGATAAGGATAAATAGTAGCATCAATAAAATAATAATAGCGGTAATTTAAATAGTTAGTTGTCTTTATTTTTTCTGTTCGGTTTTTATTTGCATCCGGTTTCAGAGCCAGACTTATTATTTAGAATATACATCCTGTTCATTGTTTGTGATTATTTATAGCGTGACTTTACACTGATAACGACCATAGACACGTTAGTGTCTGTTTTAGTTTTTGTGTGTTTTTTGCCGGTATATTATAAAAGTTGTTGGAAAAAAAACAGTTTAAATGCGGAAGGTTTGATTTTATTGCAGGCGTTTCTCAATATTGCTCCGTCTCTCTTGGCGAAGTGATGCACAACAAGCCGAGAATATTGCACTAAGTTCCAACTCGGTACATCAGCGAATCTCAGAGAAAATGTACTAGTGAATCTTCTTCTTCTTCTTCGACGCTCCATATAGAACACTTGTTAACCACTCTGTGTGATTTTGTATGTGATCTGGGCTAAGGCGATTGTGGTTGTGCCAGTTATGCGCTTATAAGTGGGCCTGCCAGCTTATCCGATTTCTGCGATCTTTTTTATTTACTGGGGGTAGCTTCCCTGGTACTAATCCAGTCGCCTCTTGACATGCCTTGTAGTAGCAGTGTTACTAATACGCTTCTCTTGCGGGCCCAGGCCTTTACACGCGCACAAACAGCGTTCAACTGTCCTGAGTGACCGATGCTTTATTCAGTAATTACAGAGACATGCAATGAAAAACTGGCATTCAACTGTTTCTGGCGGACCATTGCTTTATTCAGTAGTAGAAAGATTTATGCGAAGAAAAGCCAGAATCCAACTGTCTGACGAACCGATGTTTTATTCGGTAGTAGAAAGACATCCGAAAAAAACCAGCATCCAACTGTCCTGACGGACCGGTGCTTTATTCAGTGATGAAAGACATCCCGAAAAACCCGGCATTCCAGCTGTCTGACGGACCGAGTGTTTTATTCAGTAGTAGAAAGACGTCCGAAAGAAAAAAGCAAGCATCCAGCTGTTCCTGACGAACCGATGCTTTATTCCAGTGACAGAAAGAGACATGTGAAAGAAAAAACCAGCATCCAACTGTTTCCTGAATAGACAGAGACTTAAACTAGAGCCACGTAAACAGAAACTGTAAACCCGTGGAAGATTCTCTATGTATGTATCTATACTGAAGTACAGAAGAGAAAACTACTAAGTAAGTAAAGACAATGATCACAGGGAAAGCTCTAACACAATGTGCCAAAGCAGACATGCTTGATAGGATGTACCAGCAGAACATGCTTAGTAGGATGCCTGTGAACATGCTTAGTAGGATGCCAGCAGACATGCTTAGTAGGATGTACCAGACATGCTTAGTAGGATGTACCAGCAGACATGCTTAATGGATGTGCCAGCGGACGCATACTTAGTAGGATGTGCCGGCAGACCACTTGGTAGGATGCCAGCAGACATACTTAGTGGGATGTACCAGCAGACATGTGGTAGGATGTACCAGCAGACATGCTTAGTAGGATGTACCAGCAGACATGCTTAGTAGGATGCGCCAGCAGACATGCCAGTAGGATGCCAGCAGACATGCTTGAGTAGGATGTACCAGCAGACATGCTTATTGGGATGTACCAGCCAGACATGTTTAGTAGGATGGCCTGCAGCAGACATACTTAGTAGGATGTACCAGCAGACATACTTAGTAGGATGTACCAGCAGACATGCTTAGTAGGATGTACCAGCAGACATGCCCAGTGGGATGTGCCAGCAGACATGCGCCGTAGGATGTACCAGCAGACATACTTAGTAGGATGTGCAGCAGACATACTTAGTAGGATGTACCAGCAGACATGCTTAGTAGGATGTACCAGCAGACATGCTTAGTAGGATGTACCAGCAGACATGCTTAGTGGATGTACCAGCAGACATACTTGGTAAGGATGTACCAGCAGACATGCTTAGTGGATGTGCCACCAGACTGTGCTTAGTAGGATGTACCAGCAGACATGCTTAGTAGGATGTACCAGCAGACATACTTAGTAGGATGTACCAGCAGACATGCTTAGTAGGATGTACCAGCAGACATTACTTAATGAGATGTACCAGCAGACATGCTTAGTAGGATGTACCAGCAGGCATGTTTAGTGGGATGTACCAGCAGACATACTAGTAGGATGTACACCAGCAGACATGTTTAGTAGGATGTACCAGCAGACATGCTAGTAGGATGTACCAGCAGACATGCTTAGTAGGATGTACCAGCAGACATGTTTAGTAGGATGTACCAGCAGACATGCTATTAGGATGTAACCAATGAACAGCATGCTAGTAGGATGTACCAACAGACATGCTTAGTGGGATGTACCAGCAGTTTGTACTTAGTAGGATGTACCAGCAGACATGTAGTAAAAACAATAAAGGTAACCATATAATAGAAAGTACTACATCGGCATAATAGACAGTCAACAGAAAAAAGTACAACAGAAAAATAAACAAGTAATTGCATAGAATGTTGTTCTTTTAGGGCAGTAGTGGGAGCGACAAATTTAAGACAATGTCCCGAATGTCACGTGCAAAACAAAAACAATACTAAAGAGGCAACAAAAATCCATATCGCTAAGGAGTTTTTTGTTACAAGTAAAAATTAACAAGATCGTCCAGCAAGATTAAAGCCTTCATCTTGGTCTTACGCAGACACACACACCGTCTGAAGTTCACGGAAAGACCTGAGTTGGTGACGTCTTCTATATCCGGGCTCCATTAGAGCAGAGATCGTGACCCAGGCTATGGAAAATATTGTCTGTGCTCTTCGTCGATGATTTCCAAGTCCCAGCTGCTCCCAGGACTGACACGCAGGATTGTAACGTCGATTTAACTCTCACTCCCCAGCGCGCCTCATGGCACCGTACGCGAGCTTTACCATAAAGGCACTCGCCTCGGTGGCCACCTGACCGTTTCAGCGCCTGGCGTCATGACCATGTGATCTCATGAAACATGAAAGTACTTCCTGTCTAGAGAATGTCTGTGACAGGAACAACTAATGATGGCGGCAATGTTGAAAGCTATTTTTACAAAAATAACATTACGAATGAAGACCATACATCCCCTTATAGTATCCTATCCTTTGAAAGAATGCAAACATCGGTGTATAAATTGATTAAAACCATTCTGTTACAACAGTCATTTCCGTTACGACATTGTTGCCAGGGTATGAAATTAACGAGGACGTTGAAACTCTAGAAGCTTCCTTGCGTTATTGAATATATAAACAATAATAGTGCAGAAATGACATGGAGCGAGTTAACGGAAATTATAAAACGTTGACATTAGTAGAGTTGTGCTATACTAGCCTGTAATGTATTTTGTTTGATCAGATCATAGGCTGGAGTTTCTTGTTTTCTTACTCTCCTCTCTACATCTTACGATCCATTAATTTATAATAACCGTCTATCGTGCCAGTCAAATGTACTCGTCTATGCTGTCTAACATACTCGTCTATGTGCTCGTCTATATACTCGTCTATGTACTCGTCTATGTATAAATCTATGTACTCGTCTATGTGCTCGTCTATGTGCTCGTCTATGTGCTCGTCTATGTACTCGTCTATGTACTCGTCTATGTACTCGTCCCTATGTGCTCGTCTATGTGCTCGTCTATGTACTCGTCTATGTACTCGTCTATGTACTGGTCTATGCTCGTCTATGTACTCGTCTATGTACTCGTCTATGTGCTCGTCTATGTAATGCGTCTATGTGCTCGTCTATGTACTCGTCTATGTACTCGTCTATGTACTCGTCTATGTACTCGTCTATGTACTCGTCTATGTACTCGTCTATGTACTCGTTATGTACTCATCTATGTGCTCGTCTATGTGCTCGTGTCTATGTGTCGTCTGTGTACTCGTCTATGTACTCGTCATGTACTCGTCCTATGTGCTCGTCTATGTACTTTCGTCTACTACTCGTCTATGTACTGGTCTATGTACTCATCTATATGCTCATCTATATGTACTCATCTATATACTCGTCTATGTACTCGTCTATGTACTCGTCTATGTGCTCGTCTATGTGCTCGTCTATGTGCTCGTCTATGTACTCGTCTATGTACTCGTCTGGCACTCGTCTATGTACTCGTCTATGTACTCGTCTATCATTATAAATATACCAGCTTCGTTCCCTCGTGGAGCAATCTGGATATTTTTCCAGAGATCCCTGATCTCAGTGTAGGTGCACATCAGGTTCCTAGTTCATCGAGACGGACGATAAAAAAGAAGGTCCCGTGTTCGAATCAGCACGTAAATAACCCTTGGCGGTTCAAAGTCTAGAGGCAGGCTGGAAGCGCTGCCCAGGCAAGTTCAGTAAAAAAGACTTGAAAAATAAAATTCCTACAAAATATCTTACCATCTTCTAAAATTACATCCAGTGACCCTCTAACCGATACTGCGGAGTTAAGTACTGCCGCTGAGATCTTCTGCGTAAAGAAAGCTTGATCCCGACACACGTGGTTACTCACCAAAAAGTGCAATGATGATGGTCTTATCAATCAATCAATCATTCTCAATCATCTTTTATAGGATGTTCCCCCAAAAAGCAGGGTTAATCGTTAGATGCAGAAATCTTTAAGCAGCTTGTATTACAAGACAGTGCTATCATCATGTTTCATTGCGTATGAGATAACGGGTCTCTAGAAATGTCTATATACCGAACGCAACAAAAATTACATTAAATTTTTGTTCACCATGGAGTTAAAATAGTTTATATCTTTCTCTTAATGATACTAGTGGATGCAAAATAAAAACTCTGTCCACGCAAAGGTGGACTGAGAATAATAACAGAGGCGACGAACAATAATATTTATGAGGCGCATACAAAAACTAATTGTGAAACGCTCTTCTTATCCTGATGATGTGATGCTAAGCAAGTTATAGAAGAAAAAGGAAGAAGAAGAAGTGCGGACAAATCACCTTAGAAGCTTTGACGAAAAGCATTATTATGAAACACACACAAAGCAAAATGTTAGAACAGCCTCTTCTTATCCTGACATGTGATGATAAATGGTTGTTGGCCAGTTGTTAGTTTACTAAACTGACGTCATTGTGCGCCTCGGGGCAGACCCATAGGTGCTCAGTCTCCCAACAGATATCCCGAAAGTATACATGCCAGTCGTTCCTGTGGCTCGCTGATTAAACACACCTCTCACTGCCTCTCGGGCATCCCAGTTCGACTTGAACAACAGGTAACTCAAACTGCTTCGTCGCTTGATCGATTCGACATCGGTGCAGTGTCCTCATCCAACAGAAGAGAGTCGCGAAGAGACCGAAGAATATCCCACATATCCATCTTCCGCTCCCCAACAATCGATGCTGTTGATGCAAAAGCCTTCTGTCCGCTCTCTCATTACCGTAAACACCCATACCCAGGACGAGTATTATATCCACGTAAATGATGGAGGTTTGGAAACTTCTATGAACGACATCTACTCCTTGAAACCTTCCTTGTGGATCTTGTGAAGCATCGACTGAGAGTCCAGATACAACAACTGCCCCAGTAAATGAAGTCCCAGAAATCCAATGGAGGCAGCGTGGCGGCCTCAACCTCCATCCTCATAGTAGAAGTAGTTTTTCCTGTATGCTTACTTCGCTCTGCAACAGCCACTACCATGCGCATTAGCAAGAAACCTGACCGGATTTCTCACCACGTTGAACCGACCCATCGGTATATGCAGTAACATCATCATCACTTGCATTATCTTCTATCAGCTGCTTAACTGCGAGATCAGCCTTCATGTTTCTTCGAGCTCTACATTCTCTTCAAGAGTAATGATAACGTTGAGATAGTTCATCATGCTACCATCTGTTGGGATCCATTCTTCCCCCTTTTTGGTAGGGTCGCAATATGGCTAGTCACCTGACCAATTATTCTCTCAGCCTGGGCCATCCACCACATACCACGCTTGATTCTCGTGTCCTTAACATCATTAGTGTTCCTGTGTGGTGGATGTCTCTTATCCGAAGTAACACGCATATATTAGCTGGTTTGGGCGATTGCATGACAGGGCGTAGTGAAAAGAGGCCAAGCATGTATCTCATCTTCTAATGGGGGTATCTCTGGTACAGCCCAGAATTATACACATATAACTATTCTGAACCCATTCAGTCATTCTGGCTGTGATCCCATTATCCTTAGAATTCCTGAGTCGTAATCTACTACAGCATTGCAATTCGATCGAACAAATAGCCGTGGTCTCTGCTCAGGTGTGCAGCCACCATAACTTTGAGAAACCGCAAGACCATTTTTATTGCTTGTCGTCTTATTCAATATAATTGTTTGAAGATAGACCCCTGATAAAGGTTATTCCAGACAACAGCCTGTCTCTGCGCTCGATAGTATGTTCATCAAAGATTACACAGGGTAGGTCAGCCTTGACGTGTGATTATTGGCAATCACCACAACACCACACGCTTTTCCGGATTGACCCGCAAGAGCAGACTCCACCGGCAGATGGTACGCAATGTTTTCTGAATGTCATCGGCATCTCATTTATCTCTGACCCAGTCCTATATTAGATATCATCTGCAAATGTCAATATCCGTATTAATCCAGTTGGCTGAATTTTAGTAACATTTGCCAGTACAAATATTAAACAACACGGGTGATGAGAGAACCTGGGTAATCCCGGGCATATACGTGCAGGATCCGAATGTCCATGTTCCTGACAGGTGTAACAATTTCTCTCCATTAAAGCATATCGATTCACAGCCAGATTCTTCACATTTAATCAAAGAGCGCACCATTATTGAAAAATGCACCTTGTTATAAGCATCCTCCAAGTCGATGGCCAAAGCAACAGTCTCTTGCTTGGATTGGAAGCCTTCATAAACATCATATGCAAACGTGCCAGCATTGTCCCATGTCCTTTCATTGGCCAGTAGCTACAAAGTGTCAGGGAGGATGTGGTCTTCTCTAAGTGACATTACTTTGCCACTATCTTCTCTAGTAATTTACCATATACATTTTGCAAGGTGAGTGTAGAGTGGCTGCTGAGCAGTTTAGGATCCTTTCCATGTTTATGGAGCGGTCGTAAATAACTATGAAGCCAATCCTCAGGTACCACAGCATTCTGTACACTTTTATTAAAATCCATCACAACTGCATTAATAACGGTCTCGTCCAGCTGTTTGATGTGATGATATTGGACTACCGCATCAGGCCCTGGGTGGTGCTGTGGCTTGTGAGTGCGTAACAACATCCTCCTTTGTTATTAGAGTCAGTGTAAGGTTCTCCAGAGCTATTAATATCCATGAAGAGCACTTATGATATTATGGCGGTCCAGTTTTATCCACCTTTTTATGTCTTTCCACAGGAAACGATGGAAAACCCCTACCTTACCATCTGTTGTCAAGACAGATTCTGACAGGTCACGTAAAGTAGGAAAAGACTGGCTAATTATTCTCCTGCTCATTTGCGATGAAACTGCAAATTGATATAGAGACTTGTCATACAGACTGTGTTATGAAGTCTCCATAACCCACTCTTTGCCTCACTAGCCAATGCTTTGAAATCCCCAGTGGCTTTGTGGCCCGGATAGCAGACTTTCCAGCCATCCATATTTCCTAAGGTCACTTCTTTCGGGCTCTCTGCCATGACTTTGTAGCAGCCTCTTTTGCCAGCCATGCTTTTTCAACATTTTCATTCCCCCAAGGTGGTTGCAGAAGAGTCCTAACGTCCTTCTTTCTGTACAGTCTGCAAATTGCCATGTGGGTTTCATTGATCAGGGTAGCATGTGTGCTGAAAGACAGATTTGGGTCTTCTGTATGCCAAATTATTGCCTTATTGAAGAACAGCGCAGGGAGATGATCACTATCTTGAGCCCAGAACATTCCATCGAGCAAAAGTATCAGTTGTGAAGTCAGTGCCAGATCAATGACACCATCAGTGTCCTGAGGTCCTAAACCGAGTTGGGCGGCCAATCATTCAATATCGTCAAGTCAGGTTTAATGAGCAGAACTCAAAGCGATGCCTATCTGTTCTCGGAAGCGTTGCCCCTCCTTTGATCGTGCATTGAAATCCTGCTATAGAAACTTTGTGCGTGGTACATCTGAGAGCTTCTCAATGAAATCCCAGTTATCTGCAATATGGAGTTTGTCCATGGGCATTTACATTATAGATTCGCCATACCTGATCACAATTATTAATTAGATTTCTATAATTCCACCTCGGGTAGAAGTCATGTGTGTCAAGACAGTTGTGGGAAGGCCATGTTTCACATAAATAGCCTGGCCTCGTCCTACCTCCAGGTTCACTGGGAATTGAAATAACATTTGAATCCTGGGCACTCCAAAGAACACATCTTGCTGCAAGTTGGTTTCCTGAATCACAGAAAATATCGAAGTCATAGACTAGCTTCTGTAGAATTGGTCCTCTCTGTTTTGCACTTCGACAAATTCCAGTAGCCAATGCGTAGATATTTCAGAGCAAGTCGGTCTGTCTTTCTTCTAAACCGTCTCTGTCCAGCTCATCCTTACATGTTCTTTTCTCTCCTCTGCCTCTTCTGCTTTTGTATGCATATTTTCTTGTCTGATCTGCTGGAGGACCAGTCAGCAGTGCTGAACCCATGCAGCTCATTATATAACCGGCACAGGGCTCATTATATATAATACAAATTAGACAATAATGTAAACACAAAACAAAGAGCATGTAACATTATAATTGGTGAAAACGTATAAATCACCAAAGTAATAAAGCGCCGTATTTTGTTCAGCTTCTTGCCGACGTGTAGGAGAACAAATAAATAGTAAATAACCAACATAAAAATACGAACATTCCTTTGAATAAAAGTAACTATAAAGAACATGAAATGATAAGTAAAATATAACTCAAACAGAATATTGAAAATTGAATCTTTTTTTAACTCAGCTGTCGTTGTGCATCAGAAAGTCATTGCTGTGTATTCAACGTCATGGAATCATGCAGTTTTCAGCAAGATGATATATGTCATGCGTTGTTGAACGTGTACAGTCAAAGAATTATACCATATTCACTCTGCGACAACTGAGGATGTTCGAAATGTAAATTATCCTAGTAAATAAAGTGTTTGCGTCGTTGTTAGAGTAATAATTACAATCTCCGACATATTGGGTCGGTGACGTCCCAATGGGATTACAGATAAGAAGACAAAGAAAGAAGAAATAAGAGAAATCAGCAACACCGGGCTCGTGCGCTACGTTTTAAAACGCTTTCGAGTCATATTGTCAAAGCTAAAATCAAAGTCGTATGTGGAATGCCAACAGTAAAGTTGATAACTTGCTGCATTAGCACCGTGCCGAAGTCTGCGGTTCCCAGGCCAGCTTGTGCAAAATGGTTCTGTGTGCACACTGTACGCGATTCGACTACATGTAACCATGACCCTTTACTAGGGATCTAAAATTACAAGTGCCTTTAAAGTTGGAGTAAGATTCGCCTGAAGGGTGAGAAGCATTAATGATTAGAAAGCAAGCTTCGTACTAAAAATCAGTGCAGGTTCACGCGTCATGACTATAAAGTTGCAGTAAGATTCGCCTGAATGGTGAAGAAGCATTAATGATAAGGAGAAGCAAACTTCATGCTAAAAATCGGTGCCGAGATCCACACTTCTTGACTAAGCATGAGTTCACTTAGCACGCGAACGAAAAATACACACACACACACACAACTAGATTAGACAGAACCCATTACACGTTAATAATATAACTACGGTATAAACTAAACAATACTTGAATGAAGTAGTTAGATCAGTTATCAGTTAATCAGAGGACTATCATCATAGCACTCCGGACAAATCAATAGGTGCTCGATCTTCACCTCAGCAAATCCAGCAGCGTCAGCGACCCAACATGCCAGTTCGATGTTGATTAATCAATCTCTTTGCATGTTTGTTGTAATCGTTCGTTTTTAGGCTGTACCGATACTGACCCCCACCTCTCTGTTTGATCAGTTAGTGGGACTAACAACCTTGAAAGTCTTCTGTTCGAAAGACTTATCTCCAACGCGTTAGGATTGGTCTCATAAACTCGGTAATAACGAGCAAAAGAATACAAGATATCGTATGAAGAAGAAAAAATGCAAAATATAAAAAATACCACAGCTTGGCAACAAGAAAAAAGCATGAAACAACAAGCATATACGAAGGAAGTTATAAAAATATTAAGACAAGTTAATGATCTGAGATATTCTTAATCAGGTATTTTTGCTTTATGCATTTTCATGTTATTTAGTCTCCACATTCTTGCTATCTGTTCGATTCATTTAAGTTTAACGTCGAGATTTCCATTAAGAACTTAAGTATGTTCCGCCATCAACGTCAAGAGATTGCATTTCAAAACCTATGCATTTCTGCGTGGTGGTAAGCCGATTATGTAAGCACCAACATATGTTATCAACTGGAACAATGTTGATGAGTTTTGAAAATGATTTCTTTTATAATCTGATGTTTTCGAAACGGCTGAACGTGTCAATCAAGATAGCAAAGTTACTATTTAAAAGCCAACTTCTCGGATCAAATGTCAAACTCGCTGAGGCGGTGGCATGCACATATTAGCAGCAATCCATATGTTTGTCACAAGTAGAACATCTAGCGTGAACATCGATAACGTGAGATTTTTTAAATCATAAACGAGATTTAAAACTATGAGAATTTAGTAGCAGTATATGTGGTTGAAACTGGAACGATAAGTGAATGTTTGAGATCATCAATAAATAGGATACGGAGTTTATTAAACTTTCAATGCCAGCGCAAGAAATTTTATTTGAAATTTGAGTCATCATTACACTATCAAACATTTACATTTTTTTAAATATATTCTTTAAAACAAAAATAGTTTACAAGATGTATTCTGCGTCTGGTTCTGTATTCAGCAAGTTGGGATCAGCTAGTCTCTCTTAGGGAGAACGAAGAGTGAAAATTAGTAGCTGATGCTGATGACCCATAGAACATACAAACCAACCCTCACCTCTTAGTGGTGAAGACTAGAAAACTTAGACTCATGGGGATTTTTGTTTGCCTAGGAGTTGGACTTCGGTGTGATTCACCCCCGCATAAATAAAGGAGGCGAACCTAATAAATGTGCTACCAAATCGGATGTTCTATCCTGCAGGTCTGTAGACCTTGGAAACTTGCACAACAGATTCACGGTCTACCGACTACAAGGATTGTTTTAACAAGTAGTTAGTAGAGCAGACGAAGATGAATAAAAGTAAAATATAAGCATACATGTTTTTGTAGGATTTCCCCCAAAAATTGCCTCACATGTACTTTAAAAAAATTACACATCTGCAATAAAACCATTACACATTTAGTGGCATTCATACTTCACCCTTTCTGCTGTGATATATCCCTATGTGCCCTTACACATCCTACCATTCCTATTCACCGTCTGTTCAAAAACCTCTCTCCTATTTTGAGGAGTCACTATTGCCGCTAGTTCTATTCCTTTGACATTGGATTCCTTATCTGTCCGTTGCCAGGACATCTAAAGTATGCATGCCGAGTAGGGCTCGTGTTGATTCATGTGAACGTTGGTTGAGTTCTCAACCTACAGGGGAGTTACTTTAATACGATCTAAAGTGTCATGTTACCCCTTATGTATATTCATCATCTTACATTTCTTCCACACTTTGTATCTTCTATTAATACCTGTAGAGGTAAGATTTTGTTTTGAATGCAGAAGTACTTGGGCTTTCAGCGCTGGCACAGTGCCGTGGGCATTATGACGCCCTTCAGTTCAGTACCACAGAAAACGTGAATCTGGGAACCTGTGGCTTTTCTGCCAGCCAGCGGAATTGAACCCGCACTCACGATTTCTAGTCACCCGTAGTCCAACATGCTACACAGACACGCTGGGCAGGCAGGCGTGGTGGTAAGAATGAATTGATGGTCACTGGGCTACGTACCTCAGGACATTGGATTCTGTACTTACCCTTGCTCTCTGCCTATACAGGCGTCTATATTAGTCAGGCAGGACTCATGTCTTCCTAGTTGTACAAGTCTAATTACTTCCCTACACCACGGTATCCTATATCAGAACACATCATAGTTACGTGCTCCTTATTTGTGTTCCTATTTTATGATAGCATGTAACTTTCATATTTGTTGAGTGTAGTTTACGTCCCATAAGATATGCCATGATTTTTAAATGTACTTTTAAATGATATGCCCTCTTCATTATTCTATATATCTATACAATTCTGAATTTATATGTAATATGCCAATATAATGCATTAACTACAACAGATCACCGATGAACAGCGGATATTGAAAGAAAGTCTGGAAGACAGAGACAAAACATGGAAGAATTATGAAAAGAGTTGTTAGATTAAAAGTCAACCGATGAAACAATTGATGAAAGCAACAAGAACAGCATCAATGTAAATCTCTTGTAGTGAAAGCATATGTATTAAATGAGACATAAAGATGATATATAGATATACAGGGTGTTCAAGATAATTACAGCCCCATTGACAAATTGAAAGTTGCCAGATAACCTAACGGAGTTGTGTTTATTTACTATTTAAACCGGTTCTGACTAGCTCGTCCTACGTCACATTGGTTCATCGCCCCTTCCCACACTACAATTACACACCATCACACAACCTTGACCTATACTACGTCATAATTGAACCTTCTCATTTCCAGACATATATGCCAGATTAGCTCCATTTCATAGGCTCTTTTAAGTTGAACACCACTGTATTTTGGACATGAAACTAGTTGTTTACTATTATGTCTTAATGTTTTAAAGACTAAGTTTAATGCTTGTTATTATTCCAATCTGTATTGCATTCAACGTTACAAGCATTATTGTAATCAAAGGTTACAAACACTGTGCAGTCAACGTTATAACCTATATTCCAATTAACATTACAGAAGCATTATTGCAATTAACGTTACAAGCATTATTCCAATCAACGTTACAAGCATTATTGCAATCAACGTTATAATCTCTATTCCAATCAACGTTACACGCATTATTGCAATCAACGTTACACGCATTATTGCAATCAACGTTACACGCATTATTGCAATTAACGTTACAAGCATTATTGCAATCCAGCATTGCAAGCATTATTCCAGTAAATTGCAAGCATTCTGGCAATTAACGTTTACAAAAAGAGACATAATTAAACATAGACATTAAACAAAATATTGCGTGGCACCAGGTTAAATAAACAGTGAATAACATTCCCACATGTAAACACTCTTCAAATTTTAAAGCATAAACAGAAACCAATACAGAGGCTAGCAGAATGCTCATAAATCACAACAACACACAAAACAATATAATAATGGTACTCAATGATCCTCTCACCACTATATTTGTGCATATATGGATAAAATAACTCAAGAGTCAAATTCAGATAATGATGAAATAAATAATTTTACTGTTGCAGATGATCATTACTGATACATCAAAATGAACAAGATCTGCAACATCATATTGTACCTTGAACAAAATTGTGTAAAACATGACATGAAAATCAACAACACTAAAATAGAAATAATGAATATGGGAAGAAAACATAATAATCTAGACATCCATGTCAATGCCACTAAAATAAACCAAGTGAAAGATTCAAATACTTAGGAAGCATGATGACTGCGAAGACCCAACGGAAAACTGGATGAGAGATGGAGGCTAGAGTACAAAAAGCAAATGCTGTTACCTACCAGCTAGCCCCATTGTTAAGGCACACAAAAATTTCACAGGCAGCTAAGCAACAGATGATCAACAACATTTTATACCTACGCTGTGTTGCAGAGCCAAACATGGACATTGAACAAGCGCAGTAACAAAAAAATAACCATAAATGCGTTGCCTGCGAAAGTTACCAACAACACAAGAAAAGACAGAATCACCAACATCAGCATAAGAAAGAAAGACGGCACACAAAACCATTGCATAAATTGCATAGATAAACAAAGAATGAAGTGATTTGGCCACTTAATAAGAATACATCCGACTCCACACAGTATACAAGTCTTCTACAACAGAACATCGGGAAAGAAGACGAGAGGAAGACCACGGAAAAGATGGTTAGATGGCGTAGCAGATCATGTGAAAGAGCAAGATAACAATCACACAGACCACCAGAACAGCGCAAGACAAACAGAAAACCACGACACTGGGCAACAACCCGGTAGCAGTGTGAGCGACAAAAGAAAGAAAGAAAGAATGATACAAGTCACAACCTTACACACAACAACAGAATAGTGGTCCTCAATGTTTGCAATCACAACGACATACACAACAATAGAATAATGGTCCTCAATTATAGAAAAATATATGTATTTACATGGAGTTTACAGTTCCATAATAGTTTCATAAAATTAACTCACACATTGTAAAGTTCAAAGTTTCTCTTAATGCACTATTACTACCCATGTCTTGGTCTTTCCTTGCACTCATCTTTTATGAATTATATCCTTCTTTTTGTCTCTATTACTAATTATGACTGACACAAGCCGTAATGTTAGTACTTTGGGAACATTCGCCAACATCAGGTGGAAGACGTACAACAGAGAAGGAACTGGGAATAGCTCGCGCGGAAATAGTTTTATGAAATTAAAACTTTCCGTGCAATTCACTACCAACGACTGCTAAGGGAAAAGAATAGTAAAGTTATATTGAACCAATACGTAAGTATTGCGGCGAATCATCGATGGAAGCTGCTGAAATGGTTTTAGAAGAAAATGCTGAAGATTCCGCGGACAGCGAAGAAAAACAAGTGATCGGGTTTTAAAAGGGACTACACTTTTAAAAACCACAGTCAAGAATAAGAATATGTCAAGCAATGTTCTGTGGTAACTAGTTAACACAACAGTTGTTCGAACAAGTGGGGTAACTAGTTGACACAACAGTTGTTCGAACAAGTGGGGTAACTAGTTGACACAACAGTTGTTCAGCGAACAAGTATTAATCTTTTGCTGCTGAGTTTACACAATATTTGTTGGAAGAAATATTTACTTTTACTAAATAGTTCTCCAACGTGAATTTGAATAATTAATTGTTAACATATTACTGACTAAACATTCACCAGTAATTTGAACAATTAATTGTTACAAGTTTACATTCTAGTTAGTTAAAAAAATTAATTGCATATCTTTTACAGGACTTTGCGAATCAACTGACTTTTTAACGCTGTTTGTGATTTTTCCTGAACATTATTACGTTCAATGGTTGCCATTTGCTTTCTGAACGGGTGGTATATCGTCCTTTTGTAAACATCCACACCGGCTGTTGCAGCCAAACTATCCGCAGCGTGATTCGAACTCGAAACGTCCGGGGTTAATAGATGGAGTCACTATCCCCTGGAGCGCAGACGAACACTCTGGTTACACAACAGTAATTCGAATAATTTTTTACAGTGCACACTAGTTACACCAACAGCAATTCGAATAATTATTACAAATGTACTGCCACTAATTACACAGATAATAATTTCGGAACAATTATTTACAAGTTTACACACTAGTTACACATAACAGTAAATTGAACAGGTGTTACTGAGTTGCACACAAACTACACAACAGTAGTTTGAACAATTATTAAGTTTACACACCGACTACACAACAGTAATTTGAACAACTGTTACAGTTTACACACAAACTACACAGCAATTGCTGAATAATTGTTTACAGGTTAGTAGTTTACAAGTAACTACTGGCAATAAAACATGGAGTAAACACCTGCAACTTCTCTTCCCGACTACTAATATCCAAAGCATTATAGCTGTCTACATGGCTGGCAGTTTCAACTAATGTAATAGTAGTTACAGATCGCAACATATTTAAACAGCACAGGTAACGAGGGCTTTACAGCAGTCATTATCATCTATATATTTTTTAGTGGCTGGTTATGTCAACACTCAACTTAAATGCTAAAATAAGGTCACACCGCTGAATAATGACGTTTACACCTGTAGGGGCCTCTGTATCGTAGAAAGGTTCGATCTCGCCTCGTAGTCAAGGTAACAGGTCGTTCCCTCGATGAGTCATCTCGATATTTTTTCCAAGAGATCCTGATCTCGGTATAAGGTAAGATCAGGTCCCTAGTCGGAGACGGACGTTGACATGTAAACGAACCCTTTGCGGACAAATGTTAGGAAGAACATGCTGGAAAGCCGCTGCCGGGGAAAAATTTGTTAGAAAAAGATTTATAATAACATTTCTACAAAATATCTTCACCATCTTCAAAATTACATCAGGGACCCTCGCTGGTGCTACTGAGTTCGTGCACTGCAGCTGAGGATCTTAATGTGTAAAAAGAAGCGGAGCATACATTATTGTTACTCACCGAAGTGCAATCATGATGGTCATATCAGTCAATCAATCAATCAATCAATTTAAACCTTGACATTTAATTGTTATAGTTCCATAATATTGAACATAAAATGCAAAACTACTAAAATATCTGCATGTTAATTCTTATATTTCTTGTTTTGTGTGTACGCCCTAATGTAGTAAAAGGGGCCTTTGTTTTTAGAATGAAGTAGTTTCTACTCTCAACTTAAAAAGGCCGTTTATCTCCTATGCATTAAGAACACCACAAATATTAGGAAGTGTAGATAATGCATCGATATTTTGAAAAGAGCGTAAAAACGAAGACTTTTTGTCGATACGTTTAAGTTATTTTCAATCGCACGTTTTTTCAATTTAAGTATAACCAAATTTAGATATGAACACGGCGAACATTTGATAAACAATCCTTTATTCCAAACCGATATTCCTCGACTTCAGTCCTGACAGGTAGTTTTTTAAATAAAGTACTGTAGATTCTCATCCAACATTATCTTTAATAACACACATTAAATCTGCAACTGTTTAAACATGACTACTTGGCTGAAATATCACACACACTGTACAGCACAGACTTGAACTTTTACGAGGAAAAAATCTCTGTTTTTCTTAAATCTATTTGTATAAATATCTAAGTATCATAAACTGATATTACTTATAAGGAGAAAGTGTTATAAAACAACATCGACTTTCAATAATATAAATCGGTAAGTTTAAACACATAATAGACTGAGCTCAAGTGAAAGAGCACAGATCTTGCCCCGTCGGCGATCAAGCACAGAATAAAGACCTCCTTTCCTTTTCCAGGCCTATTAAGGTAAATTGGAAACAGCCATTGGAGGTCACGTGACATTTATTATTGAAGGTTTGTGTTTGCGGTAATATAGATGTGCGTCTGGGCCGAGTGGATTATCCCTCCCGTAACTCTATATCATTTCACACCCAACTATGAATTGATGGAGAATAGAAAGAGCATGCGAAAGGGGGCGTGGGGTGAAAAGTTGATTGGAACCAAAGCAAAATTAACACTACGGCACAATCCACCTCGGCTAAATCTCCTTTCTCCATTTTTTCTGCTTGATGCTGACCTAATTGTAATGGACACTTTTATTCCGTCCCGCGAGAATCAAATCCATTTACCCAGAGCTCTTAGCCATCTCACAATGCTGTTACAGGTTGCAGTGGCGTTAACCTTTTTATTAAAGTGGTCTTTTATTGAACAACTGTAGTGACATGTACACACTGATCATGTTTATTAACAATACGTAACGTTAACTCCATCATTCGCTGCAGTTTACAAGGTAAACAGACCTGTGTTAACAGATAACTATAGACAGCCACCTCGTGTATTGGTAGTAATGGCTGAATCCATCTATAAAAGCTATTCTCAGTAGCGGCTCATGATCATTTTTGTTGGTGGGGCCAGACATTTTTTTCCGGATAAGTCATGGTTTTTGGTTGCTATATTTTAACTTATAAAATAATAAATACACATTATAAAGCTATTTTGGCGGGACCTGCCACTGGCCCATAATGACGAGCCGCCACTGACTATTTTCTTCTTCTTCTTCTAACGCTCCATATCGATCATGATAACCACTTTTTGTGATATGTATGTGATCTGCAGGCCTAGAAACGATTATACGCTGTAATAGTTATGCGCCTACCATTGAGGCCAGCACATCCGATTTATGCGACCTTTTTTATTTATGGGTAGCTTCCCTGAACTCCTACCTCAGTTGCCTCTTACGATACAGTACTTAGGTCTAGTGGTACTATTCTTTGCTTCCGTTTCGGGCCTCGTCACCATACGGGCGTATATAATAGCTCGATATAGTTGGTAATATTGTGTGAATGCATCTATAATGCTCCCGATATAGTTGGTGGTATTGTGTAGATGCATCTACTCCGATATAGTTGGTGGTATTGTGTGAATGCATCTATAATACTCCGATATAGTTGGTGGTATTGTGTGAATGCATCTATAATACTCCGACATAGTTGGTGGTATTGTGAATGCATCTATTACTCCATTATAGTTGATGGTATTGTGTGAATGCATCCATAATACTCAGATATAGTTAGTGGTATTGTGAATGCATCTATAATACTTCGATATAGTTGGTGGTATTGTGTGAATGCATCTATAATGCTTCATTATAGTTGGTAATATTGTGTGAATGCATCTATAATAGCTCGATATAGTTGGTAGTGTTGTGTGAATGCATCTATAATACTTCTGATATATAGTTGGTAATATTGTGTGAATGCGTCTATAATGCTTCGATATGGTTGGTAATATTGAATGCATCTGCCAGCCGCTACATTATAGTTGAGTAGTGATGAGTGAATGCATCTATAATGCTTCGATATAGTTGAGTAGTATTGTGAATGCATCTATAATGCTCCGATATAGTTGGTGATGTTAACATGAATTCATCTATAATCTCCGATATAGTTGGTAGTATTGTGTGAATGCATCTAATACTTCGATATAGTTAGTAGTATTGGTGAATGCATCTATAATGCTCGATATAATTGGTAGTATTGAGTGAATGCATCTATAATGCTTCGATATAGTTGGTAGTATTAATTGAATGCATCTATAATACTCGATATAATTGGTAGTATTCAGTGAATGCATCTATAATACTCGATATAGTTGGTAGTGTTGTGTGAATGCGTCACCATAATACTTCGATATAGTTGGTAGTATTGGTGAATGCATCTATAATCTCCGATATAGTTGAGTATTATTGTGTGAATGCATCTATAATACTTCATTATGAGTTGAGTAGTATTGAGTGAATGCATCTATAATGCTCCGATATAGTTGGTAGTATTGTGAATGCATCTATAATGCTCCGATATAGTTGAGCAGTATTGTGTGAATGCATCTATAATACTCCGATATAGTTGGTGGTATTGTGTGAATGCATCTATAATACTCCGATATGGTTAGTAGTATTGTGTGAATGCAATACTCCGATAATGAGAGAAATGGCATATATGAGACATAATATATGGGGGCAGAATATTCAAGTTGTTGAAAGATCTCACGAGAACTAGACTCAATAACATGCCGATATGTGTGCTCATAAAGTACACGATATATGGCTTCCAGGGCAGGGGTGGAGGAGGGGATGGAAGAGCTAGTTTGCAAAACTTCTGTATTTGACATGCAACAATCAAAGACACTCCTGGCTCTGAGCTCATCATGGCAAATCGCTGAAACAATGTAAAAAAAATGTCGACATTGAATAGCACCAAACATTCTTTTGTTTTCTGGAACTTTTTCTTCTTTTAACGTTCCTTACATTTGACTTGTATATTTCTAAGTAGTTGGTGATCTTCTGCCTTCTTCTTCGTCGATCGGTCTTTTCGGCCATTTGATCATTCTTGTTGTGATATATAAACAGCCTTTGCCAAGAATGGTTTTTACGTCACATCATTCAGCGCCATTTGGAGCTCTGGTGCTTATCCTTCGGCGATATCTCCAGTTTCAGCCAGCGTTAACTGGGTTGCTCTCCGTCCAGCCTTTGGCTGTCCCAGCCAACCTGAAGGCAGCGGGTTGCTATTTTATGGTAGCTACCATTAGACAACCTTCCCTCCCGGGATGTTGGGCGTCATCCGCCATATTACAGTCTCTTTTTGGACTACTTGGTTTGTCTGCCGTCCAGTTTGTGTACAGTTTAATTTGCTAGACTTGTATTGTCCCCAATCTAACCACAGAGCAGTAGTAATTCCTTGTGAGGGGAAAAGAGCACTGGATTCTAGCCTGTGCTGGACTCTCCAGTTTCTATGCTCATCTGGGTGGTCCGCTCACCCCTACACCTGCCGCGCCTCTTCGTCGCTCCGCCATCTTGTCGTGCACGTCTGCCCCACCGGCAGGCCACCCGTACATCGTCCGCATGCGTGTTCGCTCTGCTTTGGTGCCTGCTCACCGTGTCTATCAGCTCTCACTGTGCTCACATTCACCATGCCTCCAACCAATCGGACACGGAACTCAACTCGGACTCAACCTCAGGATTCAGAGTTTCGCCCAATGTGGGCCACGTCTCTTCTCTGGATGCACCTTCGGAACTCAATACGCCCTCCCCTCCAGGGCTCCGAGTTTCGCCCTATGTTGGCCCTTGTGCAGTTCATCCTGTGCCCCACCTCCGGGCCTGAGTTTCGCTCACGCGGCCCACGTCTCCTTTCTGGATGCACCTCATCCCTTTATGCGGCCATTCACTGGGGTTAGAATTGTTCACAGACGATCGTACTCTGTTATTCCTTACATTTCAGAAACCATTTTGGAGACCTTCATCGGATTTCGACCAGGACATGCATGCATTTGGTTCAGGGATTTCGGACCTGCGTTACTTTTCTTTGCTTGCACTACTACCACTACCTGTAGTTCTTCCTCGATCCCTATCGTCTTGGCCAGACAGCAACCGTTGTCTGTTTCCATGGTCACCGCGTGGAGGTGGCGTAGAATCTTGATTAGTGTCATCTCACTAATCCTGGCGCGGCGTTGTCCATATGCGCCTTTGAACCCGTTGGTGGTCTAACTAACCTATGGAAGGAAACTGGCATAAGAAAAAAAATCAAGTGTTTAAGAGCCTGCGTTTATCTCTTAGCAACATATGGTTGTGAGATACGGAATATTGATAAAGCGACAGAGAATATGATTAATACAGTTGAATGCAAATGCTACAGAAGAGTACTTAGAATATACGAACAGCGAACAGAACAAATGCTTCTGTTCTACAACAGCTTGATATTAAAGAGAGTTGCTATTAAAGAGCATAACATCAAGGAAAATTAAATATTTTGAACACATCAAACGACACGAGTGCCCAGAGAAGATAATTTTGGAGGAAATGGTACCTGGAAGAAGAATGAGAGGAAAACCTAGAAGACGATGGGGGGCAAGATGTCATTGGTGATCTAAGAATGACTGCTGCTGACGCCGGTCAACTTTGATAGAACAGAGAGTTTTTCAGAGCTGCTGTCATGGAAGCCAAGTTCTGGAAGGGACAAGCTACTTGATGATGATGAGTTGGTGGTCAAGTGGAGTCTGTGTACATTTCTATATAGCTTGTCTTGGACTGCATTGGGATTGGCTATGTGTGTTTCCTCTGTTCATTGTATGTTGGACACTCTTGCATGAGGTGTGTCTATGTAACCTTGCTTGCAAAGTTTGTATATGTCAGTGTGGTATATCTTGTACTTGTTAAACAGATGATATCTCAGGCTACTGTGTCCAGTATGTAGTCGGAAGATAACAAACTGTTCTTCTCTACTGAGTTGGTAGTAGGCATCATCTTTGTTGACCAGGTGATCTCGTGCCTGTTTGTTCTTTAATTCACTTTTATCCTTGCTTTCGTTCACTCTAATGTCATACTAATGTCTGTCTTTCGTAGTCTGTCGCTTGCCTTTGTCAATATGTTCGTTGTCTCGTGGGTTTGTCGAACATATGCATGTCTCCGTCCACCATGTGTTTCCATATATTTCCATCTCTCCCTGTTCTATAGGTATCTTCTCACCTCTCAGTGTTTCAGAGCACGCTCACGTCTCCCTTATCACTCATGTCCTAACCTGTAGGGAAGTTTCATTGCATGACCACATCCCTCTGGGAGTTCTGTAAAAGCACCATCGCTCCGTCTGCTTCCATACATTCTTAAATTCTTCTGTGCATTTCTACATATGCCTCAACTTTATATGAAGTCATGTACATGTATCTACCCATATGTACCATCCTACACATTTACCTGCCATATGTTCAATTCTACACATGTACATCCCATATGTACCATCCTACACATGTATCTCCCATATGTTCAGTCCTACACATGTATCTCCCATATGCACAATCCTACACATGTATCTCCCATATGTTCAGTCCTGCACATGTACATCAAAATGTACACATCTACACATGTACATCCTATATGTACACATCTACACATGTATCTACCCTTATGTACAGTCCTACACATGTACCTACCAATATGTACAGTCCTACACATGTACATCCTATATGTGCAGACCTACACATGTACCTTCCTTATGTACACATCTACACATGTATCTACCTGTAATAACAGTCCCACACATGCACCTACCTGTATGTAAGTCCTACACCTGTACCTACCCGCATGTACAGTCCTACGCATGTACCTACCCGTATGTACAGTCATACACATGTAACTACCCTTATGTACATTCCTTACACATGTAACTACCCTATGTACATTCCTACACATGTAACTACCCTTTATGTACATTCCTACACATGTAATACCTCTATGTACATTCCTACACATGTAACTACCCTTATGTACATTCCTACACATGTAACTACCTTATGTACATTCCTACACATGTAACTACCCTTATGTACATTCCTACACATGTAACTACCCTTATGTACATTCCTACACATGTACCTACCTGCATGTACATTCCTACACATGTAACTACCTTATGTACATTCCTACACATGTAACTACCCTTATGTACATTCCTACACATGTAATCACTCTTATGTACATTCCTACACATGTAACTACCTTATGTACATTCCTACACATGTAACTACCCTTATGTACATTCCTACACATGTAACTACCCTTATGTACATTCCTACACATGTAACTACCCTTATGTACATTTCTACACATGTAACTACCCTTATGTACATTCCTACACATGTAACTACTCTTATGTACATTCCTACACATGTACCTACCACATGGTAATCTGTAGATATATACAGTCCTACACATGCACCTACCCATATGTACAGTCCAATATATTACTTAACCGTATGTACGGTCCACTACATTCTTCTATCCATCTGCATACATGCCTCTATCAGCTCTATACATACCAACCATATCATCTATGCTGACCTACAAGTTGAATGACACCATAAAGACAAGAACAAAATACATTTCTCATTTCATTGTATGTGTGTGCTGTGTTCAGTATCAGCTATGTTACAAGATGTTACTTAATCATCTGTTACAGGAACCATAAAATCAGTTTTTGTTTTGTTTTTGCTGTTGTATTTTTCTTGATCCAGAAACACTTGAGCTTTCAGCTCTTCGGCCGGTACCGTGGACATCGTACCCTCTGCTCTCGGTGCCACGAACACTGTAAATCTGGAGAACCTGTGGCTTTTCTACGAGCCCGCGGAATTGAACCAGCACTCACAGGGACGTGTTACCCGTCGTCCAACGCGCTACGAACACGTTGGGCAGGCGGGTAAAATCAGTATTTTAAAACCAGAAATTTAATCTTCTTCACTATCCATCCGCCGGTTAGTCATGCTATTTATTATTTAATATATCCGGATACATTTTTTCTTTTCTTTGACAGTTATTTTTCTACATCCACGTCCTTTAACTCTTCTTTCTTTCTCTTTCATTTCCTCACCACCTCTCTCTCTCTCTTTTACCTCTCTCTCTCTCTTTTATCTCTGTATTTGTTCTCTGTTATTTTTTTCTTTTTTTGCGATTATATTATTAACACCGGATCTGAGCGAAGCCTTCATTTTCAATCAGGCAAATGGCATCTCCAAGCATCTACTACCAATCGAATTGATGGCAACACGAGCTAAAGCCACCATTGGTTCGTAGACCAATCTTGCTAATGCAGGCTGGTCACATATCTCCGCTAGCCTCTGATGAAAGTGAGAGATGATTCAATCAAGCAATGAAAAATGGGATATTGTGTGTTTATTTTTGTTTTATTTCATTTTTATTGCTTTCTGGCACACGCACGTGCGTGTATATATGAACATGAGTGTGTGTGTCTGTGAGTATGCATGTACGTTTATGGGTGTTATTTATGTATGTACTAACTTTATTGCCCAGTTTCGTCTAAATTTTAGATTTTTATAAATAGAAATTGTATGTTACGCGTACATTATATTTATAGTACAAGTCGAACTGGATGCCTGAGAGGCAGAGTGAGAGGTGTGTTTAATCAGCGAGCCACGGAACCATCAGTATGCATACTCTTCGATATCTGTTGGGGAGACTGAGCACATATGGGTCTGCCCGGAGTGCAATGACGTCAGCTTAGTAACCAATAACAATATATTTTTCAGAAAGAATTCTAAAAGAAATTGATGTTAGCATGACAGAAACATTTGTTACTCTTTGTTCATAGCAGAATCACTATTTTGTCGTGATTTTCTCTATTTCCAGCATTCATAACAGTTACTTTCTGCCCAGCGTTTTCGCAGCGCGCTGGACGACGGGTGACAAGCCCCTGTGAGTGCGGTTCAACTCCGCGGGCTGGCAGCTAAGTCACAAGTTCTCCAGATTTACGATGTCCGTGGCACCCAGCCGAAGAGCTGAAAGCTCATGCGTTTCTGGATCGGAAAAAAAACCAGTTACTTTCAAGTAAATGCAATCATCAACACGAGACTTCTTTTGGTTTAATTGTATGAAGAGCAGTCTTTCTGTCTCAATCTTGGCCTTCATGTCAACCATTTATTGATGCGGTAACTGTCGGTAATTTAGTGATGTGTTCTTATTTAACGGTAACATTGTGCATTGTATTTGCTAATATGTGTGTATGTTTGAGTGAATTTCGATCAAATTAATGAACTGTCTTAACACAATTGCTTAGTTTTAATATTGATACTGAAGGAATAAAAACAGTACAGGAGAATTGTTCTAGATTCAATCACGAAAGTCAAGTGTTTCATTCACGTTGCGTTCGATTCTCTAGCTAATCTTCTTCTTCTTCTTCTTCTTCTTCGTTCGCTTTAAGAATTCAATCTTAATGACTGAAATTTGAAACTACTAAAGTACGGTATATACATGTTTATTATTGTTTATGCACGCGTGTGTATATATGTATGTGTAAGCGTGCGGATGGGCGTTTGTTTGTGTGTGCGTGTTTGTGTGTATGGGTGTGTGTCCGTATGCGTGTGTGTGTGCTTATCTGTACGTATGCCTTCTTTCTTTCTATCTCTCTCTCTATCTCTATCCCCTTCTCAGTATCTGTTTATCTATCTCAATATATAAAAACTTGGTTTAAAAAAAAATAATTTTATGTTCTCATTAACTTCAACATAGGCACTCAGTGCAAGCATGTATCTGCATATCTGTTACGTACCTATTGTTGCATATCCGTTCTGTTGCGTCTCTTTTTTAAAGACCAAGATGTCTGATTGTCAAGAATTCTTCTTTTTATTGACATCACATTTCTGCTTTTCTTTGCCTGTATCTATCGTAGCTTCACCGCTTGTTACAAATTATATTGCAATTTACAAAAACACTCTATACTATATGTGTATGTCAGCAAGAAACAAGGAATACGTCCGATTACATTAACACATTTTAAATATGGTTTTACCTCCCCACTTCAATTCCTGGCGGTGGAGGAGACTAGCAAAGGGTTTAAGAGGTTAAACCATTTGGTTTGTATAAATCAAATGTTTTTAAGCAGCTTGCCTTAATTTATAAAGGTCGTTTGTTCGAATCCGGATCTCGTTGTTGGGTTCATTAGTAGATTTATCCAGAGATCCATTAGGTTTGTTGCTCTAGTTACGGAATTGAACGAGGGAGCTCCGGATGTCTTATCCTTTTGGAAAGAACTGCTAAGATCTTGTTTTTGGGTATAAGAGTGTGACTATTGGCGTTTATGAAGACTCCTACCTACTGACCGTGATCAATCATTGCAGACTACATGCCAAACAAGGCAAAAAAGATGTACGTCTTGTGGAGATCAGTCAATATTAGATGCGGTTACAAATTTCTACACACAGTGGAAAATTA
>JADZMA010000420.1:0-35404 GCA_020796225.1 Arion vulgaris
AAAAAGGTACAAACTAGACTGTAAATCGTTACGGTGCAGGGAAAAAGGGCCTGACTTATATGCTCCCCAAATTTCAATTTTCTAGATTGACACTCTGCACAAGTTATACCAAAAGTTGGGATTATCAACGCCCCCCAATTCCTGCAGAGGCATAGCTACAATAAACCCCGTTCATAAAGGAACCAGATAAGACTATAACTAGAGGTAGTTTATTCATTTAACATTCACAAACACTCTTTGTGAGATGCCACATAAACACAATACACTCAAAAGAAAATAAAAATGTTTTCCATTTTATTCACACATATGTTTTTTTTTTTATGTTGAAATATAGCAATCATTAAACCAGTACTATAATTAGCTAGTTTTATTCATTGACACCATGTCCCTAATATTTTATTCCCTTTAAAAATTGAACAAACTACCAAAACTAGGAAAAGTGGCTGGTTTTAAAACATATTCTATAATTTCTATAAATAGCCACAAAAAATCAAGATGGCCGCCCTATAATCATAACTAATTTACATAAAATATTTTTTCATGTTACAACCATTCATAATGGCTCAGAAAATTTTGAACAGTATGCCGCTTTTTAAATTTTGTATGAATTTAATTTTAAAAACAGTTATTTTGTAAGAAAACTGCAAACACCCTTGATAATGGGGGGACAGATTGCTCAGGATTGCTGGTCAGCAAAGTGTTAAAAGCTGATTTACTCTGAAGTACAGCAACGCAAATCCCCTCTTCCATCATGGCATGCTCAGCAGTAGACGACTAAGATGGTTGGGGCATGGGAGAAGAATGGAAACTTGTCGCATACCAAAACAAATGTTGTTCTGTGAACTTTCGGGAGGGAAGAGGCACCAGGGCAGACCACTGCTCAGATATAAAGATGTCTGCAACAAAAACTTTGCTATAGGTCCCAGCAAATGGGAAAAACTAGCTGATGACAGAGTTGTGAGGAAAGTCAAATTCAAAAGGGCAGAGTTTTTTGAAAAGAGACTTATGTATGGAGCTGAACCACAAGAGAGAAAAGCAAAACTCAGAAGTTGTCACAGTAAAACACTTACAATGTAAAGAAAAAGGCCATACATATATATATATATATATATATATATATATATATATATATATATATATATATATATATATAAAAAAAAAAGCTGATGTTTTGATAATTGTATATAATTTCTTTTTAATATTAAAGTGCAATAAAATTGCTACCAAATAGGTGCAATTTCTCTGCTATTTTTATCATTTTGAATTCCAGAGTGATATCTGCATCACTTCTGCATAGGTGTCTTCATTATATTTGTCTTTTCATAGCTTATCTGCGTTCAACTTTGATGCTATAGATGACAAGTTGAATAAGGCAATATCATCTGTAAATTTAAATTTTTAAGTTTACTATTTTAACCCCATCGATGCAAGTTTCACACTGCAACATTTTCGCATAACCCAATCAATGGCCACTCCAAACAATAGTGGAGTTAAATACAACCTTGCTTTACTCCGGTTTCAACCATAAACCAGTCGCTTTGGCCACCTTCAGTGCAGACTGCACACTTCTTCCCCTTTTTCTTCATTGATCCAGCGGCACTTGAGCTTTGCTTCGCCCAATGCTATGTAGTGGATTGCATGTTTTAGTTGTTCTTTTGTTCCGTATAATGGTTCCATTTATCTGGCCTTGGAGGAAGGAGGGGCTTTCTGATGTCATCTAGTGCTTGAACTTGAAAAGGGGGTGGTGAACGGTTTCCATGATGATGTGCGTAATTGGCACCTGGAGTGTGTTGTGGATGAATTCTGTTCAAGTGATTAAAGTGTTTGTGTTGGGGTTTTGGGGTCTAAAATGGTGCTCTGATTCTTTTGTAAGGTGGTTGATGTTGTCATTAAGGTTAGGCTGACCATATTGCTGTACACCTCTCTTTCCTGTGTTTCCCATGGCCCATCTGTTCAGCCAAATTTCTTTATTTGTTGTCATTAGGATTTGCTTTGCTGTATGGAGAGTTGTTGCTGTGATTGGTTGTTCCCGTGTTGACCCTTTCTTCAAACCTATCTGCTTTGTCATTTCCCGGTGTGTTTGAATGTCCAGGGATCCACTGCATGGTTATTTTGATGTCAGGTGATGTAATAAGTCTGTAAATTCTGGGGCTACATAGAAAAATTAGATTTAAATGTCCCCCATCTTCTAGAGCTTAAAGGGGCAGAATTGAATCTGTAAAAATATTTATGTTTTGGCCTTTGATGGGAAGGCATCAAAACATTTTCGGGGGTTACAAAGCTGTTTCTATCGATGAATTTCACCCTCAAATTGAGCTTTCTCCCAGCATGCACCAAATACCCTTTCGAATGATCTGTCTGGGATTGTATATATGCCCCGAACCCTACTTTGATGGGGCAAATGCAGATCCATCATATAGAATGTACCCATTCTGGGAATAGTAAATGGTTCTTTGAGATGCAATAAGGCTGATTCGGGAGGCTTAGTTGCTTCATCTATCAATTTTGTTCTAATTTGGTGTATTCAAGAGGTATGTGGGGTAAGTTTCAAATCCTTGCAGCTGTTGTCTTGTTTCTGGAAGGTGGTATCTGTCTTTGATTTCACTGACGTGGGGGAGGATTGACTTTGTTTAATTGTTTCTCTGTTGCCACTTCTCAACAAGTATTTATTGGGGTGATCGTGATTCATTTTTTGCCCTTTTCATTTTTTTTAAAGCAGCTTTGTCCCACGAGCCCAAGGGGTTTCCAATTTGTGTGTATTTCACATGCAGCGGTTGGTGTTGCCTCATTGCCCACTGATTGACGAAGGCATTGTTCGTACTCTGTCCGGGGAGAAAGGTTTGTCTTGGAAGTTGTTAGAAGAGCACTGTTGTACTTATTGAGAGGGATAACCAAGATATAACCCTTTCCCAGAGTATCTTGTCTGACCCCGGGGCCAGCAAGTTCTTCAATAGCTGTAATTTTCTTAATTTTTTTTTGTTTTTTAAATTCACAACATGCCTTCAGGTTGCTGGGGTAAATGTTATTCAAGATATGGGGGTGTTGTTCTTTAGCAGTTGGTGATTGTCAAATTCAAGGTGATATTCTGTTTGGCAACTTTGTCAAAAGTGAAGATGGATACACTGTTTGGCACAGTTTATTTTGTTTATGTCTGGCGGGTCAGGGAGTTTTTAGGCCAGTTGTTTACGTGCCCACTTTCAATCCTCATGGTTTTAAAAGCCAGGTCGCTCATGATAGTGCTTTCAGCCGAATCTGACTTGCAAGATCATTGAGGGTTTATGAGGAAGGGGGTAACGGGATGGCCCTGTGGAAACCCTTTCAAGACTCCTTAATGTACATCACTGATTATTGTCTGATCGTGGTCTTTTAAGAAGTATTTAATCCAGTTGAACAATTTCCCATGTATTCCAATGTCCATCTTTTTCAAGACCTTTTCTCCATACTGAGTAAGCCTGCTGCAGGTCAAAGAAGATGGCTACGTGTTTTATTGTTCGGGAAGCTGCGGGGTTTTCTTTGAGTGAGTTTAAAGAGTTGGTCCCGGCAGTTCCAGCTCAAAATCCCACCTGTTCGTAAATAGGTTTGGTACTTTCAAAAAACCAGGAGACAAATTTACTTTTTAGCTAATTTCCTAGACAATGTTGGGGGAGTTTGGTCGAGTTTGGGTTCACCTGAGGTTTGGTGTTTTTCAGGATAGGGTAATAGGGGACTTCTCCAGGCTTTGGGAGCTTTTTCCCTTTTCCATGTCATGTTAATTAGATGGAGGACTGCTACCTTCCCCATTGGGCCCCCAAAATTTTGAACATTCGTCGGATCTTATCTGTCCAGAGACTTTTTAAATTTAATTTTTTTAAAGCCTGTTCTAATTTTCCGCTACTAATTTCTTTCTAAAAATGGGAAAATTTACTTTTTAGCTTTTTTGTTGTTCGGGTTCAGACGCTTTCTGTCATTCTGTGAGTTCCCCCTCTGTCACTGATGCAAAGTAAAGGTTGAAGGTTTTCTTTTTTTTTTGGGCTTCAATGATTGTTTTCCTTCCAGCTATCACTGGTTTGGGATTTGTCTTCCTACATCCTCAGAAGATTTGACCAACGCCCGGCTTTTTTCAATTACGCCCGAACTAGTTTTGAATTTTCTTTTATTTTTCATTTTTGGGCCCTTTCCCAAATGCAAGTTTTACTTTTCACAAGCTTTATTTTCTGACTTTTATGTCCAGTGAGGGGTGACTAGTGTTTTTCTTAAGTTTTTTAAGATGGTGTCTTGTATGTCTTGGTTCCAAAATGGTTTGTGTGATTTCCGCGCCCCCTTTGGGGTAAAAAATGTGAGGCTTTAAATTGCTTTTTTACTTTTCGGGAAAATCTCAACACTGTGGCATCAACTTTTGTAAGCAGAGAGTCAGTTTTTTCTGAAAAACTCCAGTTAGCTTTTTAAGTTCCATCGTGGTTTTTGCTTTACAGGCCTACTTACAGTTGTTATAGTAGTAAGGAGTGGTTTGGGTCACTTTCCCAATCGCGATTTGAGAATGGCAGATTTGTCGTCGGGGTGAGCAGATGGCAGGCCCTCCCAGTAAAGAGGTGGGCAGCAGAGGGTGGGGATTCTGCATTTGTAATTTTAAGGTTTTCTGTCACAAACTCTTCTATTAATTTTCCTGTCCTGTTGTTGTCGGGGCCCAACGGAAAGTGTCCATTGGACCCTAAAAAAGTTTTGCAAACTGTGTTGTGCAGTTCTGGGTTTGAGTGTTTTCTGGGGGGAGATGTTTAATGGTTTTTTTTTCCAGAGGCCAAAAAGTAATTTGTTGCCCTCTGTGGGGTGTTGTAAGCTGTGATGATCTCCCTGAATGTCGACGTATGTAATTTACTATGCCCGGGAGTCAGTACACCTACAGGGATAACTGGTATCCAGTCAATGCAGGTCATTGTCTTGTGTGGGCTTCAAAGGGCCACATGTACCTTTGGGCGTAATAATTTTTAGAGTTAATCTTTTTTTTTTAGACCCGGGTGTTTTTTGAATGATGTTAATGAATGTTTTTCTTTTGGGCATCTGACATCTGTAGGTCCTTCTTCCAAAGGGTGTTTATTTCTGTGTTTGACTTTTTTGTTTTGTTTCTTTAAGTATAATTTTTTTGCACAGAACAGCCCGGTTACCCGTCGGGCGACCTTGATAAGCCAGTCCGACCGCTTTTTAATTTCTTTTTTATTGTACATAGCATTGAAAAAACTGGGGGGTCTGTGGATTTCCTACCACCCGGGCAGGGGTCAGAAAAAACTGCCATAGCACTAGTGGATGAGGGGGTTTCTGTGTCGCTTTAAGATACTGGGGTGGGCGCTGTTCTCATTCCCGCCACCAGATTGCCTACTGGTCACGCCCCGAGCCTGTTATACTCTAGGTTTTTGTCCAAATGTTCAAGGAAAAAGGGTCACACGCCTGAGTCACTGTGCCTGAAGTGGGTGCTGGGCCCGGGAAAACAGCAATTTGGGTTTTCTATCCCCCGATCTAGTTGTACCCCTTTTACTTTTTCCAAACCCCAGAGGGGGCATGACATTGTCAAATATTATACAAATGTTTACCACATCTACTCAGTTATGCTGTTATATACTATCACTCAGTTATATATTATAACAATAATTTAGATAGGAAGTGAAAAATGATACCTTTCCCTTTCTATCAATGAAAAAAATGTTTTGTACATCAATGACAGAGTTGAATACAGGAATTGTTTAAATTCCCAGGATTCCGTTTTTTACGAATGAATTGCATGTGAACACGAAATGGCTGAAATGCTTTATTAAAAGATAGACAAACTTGGTCTACAAGGTGTGTCCGGGGCCAGTCCTGCACTGGCAGGTGGGATCGGCCAGTCTCTTAGGGGGGGGAAAAAAGGAAATTAGAGCCTGTGATGACCCCAGAACATAAGAAAACCCCCCCCCCAGCGGTGTAAAATGGAAACTTTGCCCGGGAGGCGCCAACGGGCAATGGCCCCTTTAGGAGATGAACCCCCAGGTCAGGATTTTTTTAATGTCCTTGGGGAGAACCCAAAAATTTTGGGGGAGGTCTGGCCTCAGACTTGTGATATTAGTGGATTTACCCTGATATCCAAGATCCAGACCCCCAGCTATGGGCAAAGCCCCCTTTTGGGAGCCCGTGGAGGCAAAGGGTGGGGGAAACCCAAAAGAAAACCGGGGCGAGCCCCTAGGGGACAGGCATCTGATGTCCACCAGAAGCCCGCAACCCAACGACACCAGATGTGGGGGGCTTCCACCTCTGATTCAATAGCGAGGCAAGAGGGGGGAATTAGCTTTGGGGAACCAGTTACTCCAAAAAATCACCCGGCAGCGCCACGGAGAGGTCCTTCGGGTGACTTTGTTGACCAAACCAACACGGGAAAACAACAAAATTTTGGGGTTTTAAGTCCAGCTCAATTCGGGGATCGGGCGCCACAGGTTTTCTTCACGAGAGACATCGCCTCGTTGAAGCCACCCCCCTGCGGGCAGCCACCGACAATAAGGTGCATCCCCCCAGTTCACCCGTTT
This sequence comes from Arion vulgaris, assembly GCA_020796225.1. Lineage (NCBI taxonomy): Eukaryota > Metazoa > Mollusca > Gastropoda > Stylommatophora > Arionidae > Arion > Arion vulgaris. Next base: position 6,525 of record JADZMA010000420.1, read on the forward strand.
AGGGGGCTTTGGAAGGGATTTCCTGACAAGTGGACTGTAAGTACCGCACCAAACAATAATAATTAAATCAAGAAGGCTTCAGCCCTTCGCTTTTGCAAGCTGGAACGAGAAATGTGTCCTGGCAGAAGATCTTTTAAGATACAATATTTGAAAACTGCATAAAATGAGCTCAAAACCCTTAGTGGACATCGCAGCACAAGGAGACAGACTGCTGAAAAAAGATCTTTAGGGGGAAAAAGACTACACGCTCACTGGCAAGGGAAACCCCCAAAACGAACCAAGACTGCATGGAGAGGGTTTGATAAAAATACACTGCTCCACGGAAAACCTCCAATAAACGGCCCAACCGATTTTGTCCATTAAACCTGCAAAACAGGCCCGGTCCATTTTTCGGTATACCCCCAACACTACACTCAAAGCCTGACAAAAAAGAAAAATTTTTATGAGGGGATACAATCAGAAATCAGTAGAATTAAAAAAAAACCTATTCCTAAGGGGGAAATTCAACCAGAGTTGGGGCCGATCCCAACTTCCATCGTGCCTTGGAAAAAAATGGTACTGGAAAAAATTTAAAAAAGGACAAGGTAGGGGATATAACACAACAACCTCTGTATCCCAAACACTTTTTTAATACGCCCGCCACAAGGTGTCCTGAAACACCCACATTCACATAGATGGCATCAACTAATCTAATTATAACGAGGGGAAATGCGATAAATGTGCTCAGCACTTTAGCTACCATAGTGCTGATTGGGCACTGATCATTCACTGATATGGCAAAGTTAGGCTGCAAATAAAACACCCACCATTCGAAGAGGAAAAGGGGGTCCACACATTAACACTGAAAATACCCCCAAACCAGAAATAGTACAATCATTTTGCAGACATTAGAAAGCTTTCCCAAAAGACACAATGGGAAATGGAAAAAAAAGGGTCCTACTCCGGACGCCATATTTCTTCTCTTTTTTTGCCCCACACTGATCCCGGGGTTTTTGGCCCATGTCGGGTTTTCTGTTTTGTTTGCTGTTCTGGTGGCTTTGTGATTGTTATCTTTCCCTTTTTCACAGGATTCTGCACCCCCTCTAACCATTTTTTCCGGGTTTTCCCTTGCCTTTTTTCCCCGTGTTCTGTTGTAGAAATTGTAACTGGGGGAGTTTGCAGCATTCAAATTTAAATGGTTTTTTTGGGGCCAAACCACTTCATTTTTTTTTGTTTATCTATGTAATTCAAGACTTTTTTGTGCCAACTTTCTTTCTTTATACTGATGTTGGTAACTGTCTTTCTTGTGTTGTTGGTAATTTTTCCAGGCAACGTTTTCCATGTGTTATTTTTTGGACTGCGTTTTGTCAATGTCCATGTTTGGCTCTAGTAACACAAAGTAGGTATAAAAATGCTGTTGATCATCTGTTGCTTGTGTAAAATTTTTTTGGGTCCCCCAAAATATATAATTCATATAAAATTCGCCAAAAACCCAAATTGGCACCCAAGATGGGATACCATGATTTTTGTTGCAAACATATTAGAGTTGAGCCTGTCATAGCAAAAAAAAAGAACTGCCCTTCAGAACCAAAAAACAACCAAGTCCAGTCATTTTTTGCTTTAGATCTGCAAAAGACGAAAAAAACAGCCAGGCGGGCAAACGACACCCCCAGGAGTTATGCAGAAAATCCAGCTCCTTGATACTGGAAACAAAGGTGTTTATGAGGGCATCAGGAAGGCCTTTTTCCCAACTATCAAAAAACGACTCTTAAAACAAAAAAAGGGGGAAATTTTTAACGATCGAAAAAGAGGGGCGCGGGGAAATTTTAGAGTTATATTCCCCCCAAAAAATTGTAACTGAATGGTGATGCAATTAAAGTCTTCCACCTTGAAATTTTGACCAGATGCCATCAGAGGCAGAAATCAATATTGCAATTTACACCCCGGGAAATAGGAAAAAAACTGGAAAGGGCGCATCCCCCCGAAGTAATCAAACAAAAACAAAAATCTCCTGACCAGTCTGCATGAATTATTGTGCCTATGTGGGAGGAGGGGGAAGGTCAGACAAGAGATACAAACATCATCACCTTTTATAAAAATAAGAGATGTCCGACAGTGCTGGTATTCCAAAATGTACATTGTTTAGTCAGCGACATCTGAGATGGGGGGGACATGTGTGCTGTAGAGGATGATCCCCGGGAAATTCTATATGGTCAACTCGATCTGGGGAGACAGCATACCCATTATTACGCTTCATTGACACCTGCAAGCTGATCTAACTTTACATGAAAATAACACTGGGGGCGGGAAAGACAGGCAAGCTGGGGATGGGTCAAAAAAAAAACAACATCACATTGGGGGCAAAGAGAGCCAGAGAGAAATCCTATTTCATGCAGTTTTACTTAGCAACTGGGAAGGATTGCCACTCCAGAATAGGCCATTACAGCCACAAGAAACATTTTATTCAGCCAGAACATACTACGGACGCAAGAAATTTTTCTCCTGAGACAAAGAGGCCAATGAAGACAAACTTGCAATCCCACTGCTAAACTTCTAAAAGTTTTCCCAAAACAACATTGCTGTAATTTTTGTAATTCATATAATGAAAATCTTACTTAGTTAATAAACAAAAACTGACTAAAGGTTTGGGCAAAAAAAACTTTTAAAAAGGTAGGCCACTGTTGCTTAATAATGTAAAGAAAATAGGCTAATTTTCCCAAATGGCTGATTTTTTATTTTTAAAAAAATGATCAATTTTGGAACGAATTAATAAATAAAAATTTATTACTAACTAACTCACCAGTAACTCAACCAACTTAAAAAACCAACACCAGCGTTGAGTAAACAACACTCCCGGACTCACACATGCCGAACAACTTCAACAAACAACTTAAAAAAAAAAACAAAGTCTTAAAACGTTTAGAATTAAGTTTAACTAGTAACTTTAACTTTTAGACTTATAAAATAAAATTTTATTTTGATTTTTTAAAAAAAAAATGATCGATGATCAACATCAAAATAATATCATCATCATCATGACGATCACGGGGCATCACTCATTCACTGGGCATCAGTATTCAATATCATGAATGATTGTAAAGACAGCCTGTGTGCGGGGTCTGACCGAATAGTGAATAATGAATTATTCATATAATTAATTGAAGACAGTCAAAAATATAAAATATAAATATCGTTTTTGTAACCATACCTTTTTCATCCGAGTGGGTTATTTGGAAAAATAGATATGGGATACAATGTTTATTATTTCGTTTGTTAGGTTCTACGTAATATATACGCACACAAACGAAATCATTCTTTCCGTGATATAAAAAATTTTGTTCGTTTCAGATTTATGATGGGGAAAACAATTTTTTACAAAATTTTGGGGTTTCCCAAACAAAGAGCTTCTACTTAACATTTTTGGGAAACTTCATATCGGCTTTTAATTTAGATTTTATTAAAACGTTTGTTTTGGTCGTCCATTTGTTTTTTTTTAAAATTTTTCATATGTTGTTCGTTTGCTTTATAAATGCCTTGTTTGAAAGTTGCTGTATTTTTTTCATTGTTTTTTTAATTTGTAAAAATACAGATTTTTATTACGTTTTACTTTTTAAATTTTAGTATTTACTATTCGTTACTTCTGCAACTCAAGTCGCTATTTGATGTTATTTTTCATTATATGAGGACTATCATCAAAGCACTCCGGGACATGTCCAAGGTTCTCCGCCTCAGAAATCCAGAGGCCCGGACCCAACACGCCATTTCGATGTTGATTAATCAATTTTTGCTATTTAGTTTTCGTTTTTTCAGGCGCACCAAATTGACACCCATCTCTTTAATGGGGTCAGCGAGTGGGATTACAGCCCGAAACCCCCTCGTTGGGAAAGACTTCAAGGTGAAGAATGTCACTGATCCAGGCAGCCCTCTGATATTGTGCCGCCAGCCAATCTATCAGCTGTTCATTACCCCCAACCCCCGCGTGCCCAGAGACAAAATAAAGGGGGATTTTTTGATCATTGTCGTACCAGTACCTCCCCCCAGTTTGTCTCCCCAAACCTGTTTCGATTTTACGAATCGTCGGAGTCACTGAGTAGAAAACGGAGTAATTGTGAGATGCCAACCAGTTCACCGCCTCCGTAACCGCCCGAACCTCCATTGTTAAGCTGTTTTGTTTTGTTATGTTATGTTATGCGATCGACGTCATGGTACTTTGGGGATTCCCCCTTTGTGGTTGTCCCCGTTTCAGGTTTTTAAAGTCCATTTGCTCACAGTACCCCTGAGAAGTTGATTATATTTGATATTTTATTGTTTGAATGAACTGACGCCGTATTCATGGTAGATCCATAGGTGCTCATCTCCCCAAAAAAAGTCCCAAAGATGCATACTGATGGTTCCGTGACTTGGTTAAACACCCCTGCCGCACTAGTAACCCAAGGAATAACTATATCCACTTGTGCGGGGTCTTTGCCAGGTTTAGGCAAGGGTCTCTTTGCCAGGTTTAGGGAAAAGGGCACCTTTCAATGCAGCGGTTTTTTGGGGGGAGGGGTTTTAGATGGGGATGGAAACAGCAGCAGCGCCATTGATTTACAGGACGAATAAAATGTCTCTTAAACTTACTTATGCAGTCATTAATGGAAAGCAGGGGGGCAGGGTTGGTCAGGTGGGGTTGCTGCTGCACTTTTTGAACGAAGAAAATTGGTTGTGGTTCATGGGCATCACAACCACAAAAGTCCTTGAGTTTTCCCCAGGGATCACCACTTTCCAGTCTTGTTCAATGTAACACAGTCAAAACACACAGAGGGTCCCTTGGAAGAACAATGTCGTGCTCCGATGACATTCTTTTACTTATGGGAAGGACAGAAATGGGTTCATCTGCATTTAAAAGTAAACTGAATAGGATTGGACCAAGAATTCAAAAGATGGGAACCCAGCAACGGCTTCTCTGACATGGTTCTCTTAACACCAATAGTAAAGACACTACTCCAGTTGTCCCTTGTATCAAAGACATAGAAAGAACGAAACACTCAAATATCTTGGTATAACAGTTGACAGAAGTCTGTCATTTAAGAGTCATGTTGAGAACGAACTTAAAGGCAAGAAAAGGCTAACTCCCCTCAAAGTTATGGGGGGGGATATTGAACAACGTCTGCGCTTCTTTTATAAAGGACTAGTGCTGAGCGTGGGGACTATGGTCTTCCTTTTGAAGTAAGCAGAACATCGCTGGGTAAGTTTGACAGGGTCAAAAAAGAAGGGTGAGGTTATACTTGTTTCAACGGGACACTTATGGGCAATGACTATGTCCTTTTGGGTTGCCAACGATGGGCCACGACACAAAGTCGCACAGGTGAAAGCTTTTTCTGAGGGTTTCTGCTGACAAAATCATCCCTGCACACATCCATAAAAGAAAACAAGGAAAGGGGTTGAAGAGAGGCCGATCCTGGGGGCCGAGGCAGAGGGTGTTTTAAAACAGGTCGTACCTAGATGAGCTGAGACATGGTGAAGAATGGATGCCTATTTCAGAGGATATGACTGCTTACACCATGGTTGTGACAATTGGGAGACGCAGAGAATGGGCCCCCGGGCTCGTCAATGGAGATTCGCACTCGTGGATGAGCACTCCATCCAGATGATATCATTATTCCCCCGAGGGCTCTGTCAAACGGGGAACCAGATCATCGGGGCTTATTCAGCACGGGAAATGGTCGAACTTCGGGGATGCGGCGTTTTGAGACAACGACATCGAGAGACGGAGATCACTGCTGCCCGGGGGTCTGTCATGTGGGCTGAGCAACAGGTTACCCATAGATCATCATATCAAACCGAGAATATGCTTAAACCCGATTGAATCTGAAGAAAATGGGGGGACAGCATTGGGAGATCCATCTCAAGAAAATGACTTTGTCAACCTGGACATGCTGGAGTGCATGGTAACGAGGGGCGAACTTTTTTGAAAACAATGCCCCACCAAACGAGCAGGATGGACAGACCCGATATCAAGGGTATTCCTCAATGGGACGTTCGACACGGGAACGAGTTCGAGAATTGGGGCTTTAAAGGGGGACATCCAGACAGTTTTTTTTGTGGTAGAGAGAGAAGATATAGAATCAACTTCTCAGGGGAGGGAGAAAGGATTTAGGAGGGCTGCTGCAGCGGAGGACAGAGATGCATGGGGAAAGCCCTTTCCGAACGTATAGATAACATAACATAACATAGTAACCAGCACTCTTTGTACAACGTAATTCCAACCTACCAAATCGTTCTATTGATTAAAAATTTTTTAGTCCCCTTATCCAACAGTGGGGGGGGCCAAGAGCCCGAAGAATTTTTTCCCGATCCACCCCCAAATCCAACAATCGATGTTTTGATGAAAAGGTCCGGTCCGTTACCGCGAACACCCGCAGACCAGAAAACCCCCATTCAACCACAACCTGCCTTTCGGGATCTTCAGAAGCATCGATGAAAGGGGAAACAAAAGGGCCCCAGTAAAAGGAGTACCAGAGTCAATGGAGAGAAGTAACTTTTTCAACCCATCCTATTAAGAGTTGTCCTGTTTTCTATGTCGCCTGCAACAACCCTACCATGTGAGTTTGGGCCGGGAACCAGAGTCCGACTTCTCAACACGCTGCACACAAAAACGGTATAAACAAATCACATCAGTTGCATTACTTCATTAGCTTTTTAATTTGGAGTTCAATCATCATGTTCCCCCAACCACATTAAGTATATTTACCAATTTTTTTCAAGAATAAAATTTTTGAAAAAAAAGAAAACGACCAAAAATCTGCTAAAAGGAAAATTTTTTGTTTTTGAAGCCGAAAATTTTTTTTTTTAAAAGCTAAATTTCCGAATCTGCCTTTAAAGGGGCAAAAAATAACACTGATATCAATCAACGCCGTGGCCGGCGTAGGCGATCATGTTCTCCACAACCTTTTGCTTGGTGCATGTAATCAGTTCTGACGTCGACTTTTTTGAACCATGATGTCAGGCCATCCAACATTTGAATTTTACCTGAGTCACCAAATGTTCTAAACCTTCTTGCATTTACCCCGAAGAACCGATTGTCGGACTTATTCTTTGATAAGGGTTTTTATGTTCAGGCCCGATTTAAAACCTCCACATTTGTTTTCTTGTGTCCATTAAAGTTTCAGCATTTTTCTGTAAAACCGACTTGTGGTTTAATGATCGCATTGATTGTTTGTTCAGTCCATGATTCGTCATACATAAGTATTGGTTCAATATAACACCGGGGTATTTGTTTTCGCAATGTCATTGGGTGGTGAATTCACCCATAGTGTGTTCTTCATTTTCATTAAAGCTGCTTTCACTTGAGCTATAAATCTACTCATATTGAGCTATTCTAATCTCTGTTTGTAACCTGTTCTTCTTCTCTATCTCAATAACAGAACCATCTTGAATTTAGTGGGCTTCCTCTTCTGACAATCTCAGTTCCACAATATCATGACTGGTAACATGATTTATGCAACATGAAAAAACAAGAATTAAAGTAAGATCACATGAATTCAAAAGGTTTGTAACTCCACATGCATTTCAGTGGAAATTTAAAAAAATTGCAGAAAAAACTAGATTTATTTGTATTTTCATCCAAATTTGATGCTAACTGAACGCATCCAAATTTATTAATTTTCTTTAAATCACAAAAAAAAAAAACTTTTCTCTCCACTTAATTTATCACTAAGTTAAATATTCTCTTTTTTTTCTTTCCTTATCACTATTTCTCTCACTCCTCACATGTCTCTCTGAGGTACAACTAAAAATTTCAACAATTACACTTATCTCCATATCGTCAACCAAAAGAGAATTAACATTGAAAACTCAAACTTATCTAATTTTACACAAAATAAACTTCTTTACCCCTTGACACATAGATACCAAACCAATTCCCTGATGTCTTTCCTCCTATATCTCAAATCAGAAATCATTCTCTCATACTCTAGTATATAGTTCGTACTGTCCGTCACTACACTAATCGTTTATTCCCCCTTCCCCGTCTAAACTCGGTCATTTTTTTTTTTCAACAGACTATATATATATATATATATATATATATATATATATATATATATATATATATATATATTTCTAACTACGTTATCTAGACCTGTTCTGTTAATTGGTCTGACTCTTTAACTGTCTATTCTCACTCTCTTAACTCTCTGTCAAAACTACATAGCCGTCTGCGTCCAACTGTCCATGTCCGTCCAACGGTCATTATCCCCCCTCGTCAGTCTACGTCCTATCTCCATGTCTGTCTCTAGCTAAGTGTCCAGCCTAGTTACCACAAATTACGTTATTTCATGTCTCTCTTTCAAAATCCGTGCGCTCCAGTGCGTTTATGTAGAATATTTTATTTTCCCTGTGACTACTCTGTCACATACCTAACCCAACCATTTTCGGAAACTTTCGTTGTATCTTGAAATTTATGTCCATGTACTCTCATACTTTGGACTTTCTCGTAGCTCTGGGACTTTCTTCACCTTCATTTCACTTGTATACTCTAACATCGACCCCTGCCACAGCCAGGCATCGCCTTCATACATGGACTCTCCTATGATTTACATAGTGTCTGCCACAGGTCCCTCCCTCATACATCTTTCTCTCTGGTGAGAAGATCTCCATCTTCATTCTAAAATAATCTAGGTGAACCTATTTAGTCAAACAACCCCGACATATGTCATCATTGAAAATCAATGCATTCATTAGAACAAAACAAATTTCTGGCTATAAAATTTCAGTGCTTGTTCTTTCCTCGATGGCATAAGTCAAAGCAAACAGCTCATTTGGATTCGTTCAGGTTTTCAGGCTATTCACTCTCCCTTTTATCAGTCTCTTTTAACAAGGCGTTTCTCTATATTTCATGGAAGGGAAATAAAAGGAAAATAAACAAATTAATAACCTGCTCCAAATTATTCATTTCAAGTTTGCAACTATCTATGGATTTCACTCCATAGTATTTCAAAACATCAAATCTTTTCAATCTAAACAATATATACATAATTTAATTACACTATTTAATTTCCTTAGACATTCAACGTCGTTTCAATATAACGACTCCAATCAACTTCACTAGTATTTTAATTATCTTCACGCGACCTTTCCTCAGTCTCCTTACATTACTACTTCTATTCTCTCTAGATTTTTGTTATCTCACAAAGTTATGTAGATATCTTAGTATCCCCCGGTAGAATTAACTTTCTGCTAGCCCCAAGCTTTTCTATACATATCTTTCAATACAAGCACTAGCTCTTCTGCAGTTATGTAGCCTCATTCTTTTTAAATTTTCAATAACATCGGTTACACAAAAATATTTCTCAATTCAAAATTTGACAGTATAATAAGAAGGGTTTTACATCTTAATTTAAAGCAAAGATTTTATGTTACTACAACTTTCACCAAAAATGGGACTATGTAATCTTTTTTAAAGTACAATTCCATTTGAAGAATAAAATGCTCAATGCACCCCCAATTTCCCCAAATACATAAGCATGTCCCTACCTCCCATGGCACTTTTCCCCACTGCCCCTCTAATGCATACTGATATTTTTAGTGCTCCACAGCACACAATACTTTTTTCACACTGTCTCATGCCAAAAGATACCACTTAAATTATCACTGCCATATCCAAGGCATATTTTACACCTCTAAATATTTAAAGTGATGAATTCAAAGATTTTTTTCCCCCAATCCCAACCCCCTTTCCCCGAATAAAAGGTCAGGATTTCTATATTTTTGCATAATCTTCCTTGATGACCCATTCCCTCATACACTATTCCCCCAATAGCTCCAAAAAAATGCACACACCAGCACTCCCCCAAAAACACTAACGGGCCCCACTGCAATTTAAGTCACACGTCCCTCCAAGTACACCCCACTTTTTCCCAATGCACACAATGCCTTTTAATTTATCACCAATCCATTTCCCAAACCAAAGATGATGATATCTCCAATGCACTCCCCCATCTCTAATGTAAACTATACTTTTCCCAAGGCACAACTTAGTGCTATTCTTCTATAATTTTGATAATCTTCCTGATAAAGCCAGTCATCACACTATTTTTCCCCAATAGCCCCAAAAAATGCCACACCACGTGTTCTCAAATATACGCTGCATACGCCCACTGACTATCTTAACTCACACAGCCACCTCCAATGTACCCCCAAATTTTTCCCAGCAAAAAAGTTATTTCTTTATCACCAACTTATCTGTGGTTCTCTTGCATCTTCAAATATCATAAAAATTTAATGCCATTTTTATGACCCCCTCCCCTTCTTAAATGTAGAACTCATAATTTTAAATCTTTAAAAAATATTCATAAACCCGATACAACTCAGTACTTCTCTCTCTCCAATTTCCCAATAATTTTCCCAAAGTATTTAAAAATTACATATGAAAATATCAATTCTTCCTAAATACAACCATTTTTTTCCTTATATTTTTTTGTATTTTGGGTTTTTTCCCTTTTTCTTTGCGACCTGGTCATGGGTTAATTTTCGTGGGCCACAAATGGGAGACAGCTTCAGGCTGTAGGTTTCCCAAAACTTAGTTTTTGGTCGACTGGGTGGGCCCCGTTTCTTCAGCCCCACAGAAGAGGACAGTCTTTCAGGATATGCTCGGGGTTTTGCTGCCTGTGACACTGGCAAAAGCGTTTTATTTTTTCCTAGTCTGTATAAGTGTTTTTGAGTCTGCAGTGTCCGTGGTATGAAAATAAACCTGGTCTGTTCTTGCAGGCTTTGAGGGAGTCTTTTTTATAATCATATCCCGTGTTTGTCTTCCAGTCTACTGCAGATTTTCTGATGAGGGTTTTACCCTTTAAAAGACAAGGGGGTTTTTTCTTTCACGCCCCTTAGCAAGACATCAGCACTCCATTTCCTGCAATGCCACAGTGAGATGGAATCCACCAAGTGAATTCTGCCTTTCTGAAAGCGAGCAAGTTCTTTTGTAGTTTTGTATTGGGTATCAGGGGTTTTAGCCCCGGGGTTTGTATAGAAATGAGTCTGAAGAAATACCATCTTTTGGCGTTTTGATTTTATTAAAGCCGCCACAAAAGGGGATATGGTTCTGTTTTGTTTTGGGAAATTTTCCCAGTAGAGCGCGGGAGAAAAGTGGAGCATCGGGGTGCCTAATGACACCCTGCTCCAATTCATGGTTGCTCCATTCCCGATCCATCTTTTAAATTTTTTATCCAGCTGCCCGGGAAACAAAGGAGATGTTCCATTGTAATTGTTTTTTTCACAGATTAGGCTGGGGCATCTTCTTAATAATTTAGGAGGGAGGTTAAAGTTTAGTGGTATTGAGTCGGGTTCCCCATGATAAAAAAGCAATTTTTCAGGTATAATTATGAAGAGTTCCGGGTTTTTCCTATTTCTTTTTTTTTGTGGTTTGATTTGTGTTTTTTAGTCGTTCTTGTTCTAGCGCCATTTTTTCATGGTGGATGGTGAGACATTTTTTTGATCCTTTCAGTCTGTAGAATCACTTTTCTCCTTCTTCTGTTTTCCAAGGTAGTTGGCTGCCTTTTCCATTTTTCAATTGGGAAGTTTCTGGTCCCAAAATACGCAGACACCGTTTTGTGTTTTTCCAGTATCGTTTTGTTTGAAGGGGCTGCTGAATCCAGTCGATGAGGCATATGGGGGAGCCCAACTGCACCAGTTACCCTGACTCAGGTTTCGAAATCACCCCCCGGTAGTTCCAGCCGGGTTGCACACATTTTTTTTTCTCAAGCCTTTCTGTTTTTTTCCCATTAGGGATGTTTCCACAGACGACGTCGTTAACTCCAAAAGGTTGGAGTATGGGAACGGGGAACGATATCATCGAAAATTTAGTCTGAAGTGTTCTTTTTTGTTGACAATAAAAAAAGGTTGATAGTTTTGCTCCGGATTTCTGACCCCTTTTACTTGCCCACATTATGACGCTGTTCAGGCTGGCCTGGAGTTTAAAGAGGCAGGACCCAAAAACCGGAGGGTACACACCCAGACATCAGCATGGAGAGGGTAAATGTCTGGGCAGAGTTTGTGGCAGATCATTAAATATACCAAAAAAAGAATGGAAGACCTTCTGGGGGACCTGCCAATTTGAATCGGGAGTGCACCCACCCAAATTTAAGATGCTTGTCTAGGGGAAGGTTTTTTACCCAATAGAATTCTACCCGTATTCCACGCGTAAGAGTTTGAGTAGAAAACCATCTTTCCAGACTTTGTCAAAGGGCCCTTAGACATGTCGAAGAACACAGGAGGTTTTTTTTTTTGGGCCATTTTCATGTCCTGTGCGAGGTATGCCACGGTCATGCTTCATGCCCTGTGCCTGTCTGGGGGGATCCAGTTTGTTGATTCAAAACCACTGGAGTTAGTGGACACCCTCCAGGTTTGGGGAACTTAGCAAAATTATAGGTCTGAGCCTGCGATCCTTTTGCCCTTTTTCCCCTTTTAAAAATTGGTGAGGGCATTTTTTCCAGATGTTGGGGTTCCCCCTCTCCAACTATTGTTAAAAAATGGAGAAGACTTTGGGTATTGGGCCTATTTGTTTGAAGCGTTTGATACTCCATCTGGTCCCGGGCCTTTACGATTGAGTTTTTTAGTGCCTCTGCAGCCAGCAGGGGATGTCTACCAACAGGGTTTACTTTTGCTTTTTTTTTAAGTAATTTATCCACTTTTATTCTTTCCTTGTCCCCGACTTATTGAGATGAGCTTTTTCTTGTAACACTGGTCCCCAGGGGGGCTGTGTTTCCTGTGAGAGTTGTTCTTGCTGGGGGAACTGTTTTCCCCCAGATGGGGTCATTTTCAGGCTTTTTTAAGTCTCACAACTTTTATATCTTTTTTATGTTAAAGAGGCTGTTTTTTTTTCCAGGGTTTTTCACTGTGGTTTCTTTTCAAATAAAAGGGCCCCTTTATCTATTTTAAATTTTTTCGTTGGGGATTAATTTTGGGACTCAAAGGAGGTATGGGGAACTTCCACTTGGTCCCAAATGGTGTTTTTCTTCCCGAAATTTTGCAGACTAAACTTTTTTGAATGAACCACTCTATTTTCCCGATTGATTAAATTTTTTTAATTTGCGTTTTAAAATTTTGCCCGCCCTTTTTTAATTCCAACTAGGGGTTTAAATTCCTCCTTTTAATGTTTTTTATGAGGAGTTTTTCGGGCTATGGTCACTACCCAACCGCAGACTTTCCTTTTGGGGTTTTCCTGGAATGTCGTTGAAAAAGGATCTGGGGGGCTTTTTTGTGCGCCACGTCGGAGTAAAATGTGTGAGGGTCATCGGGGGGTTGAGAATGGGAGACTTTGGGGATCAGCCATTCTTCAAGGCTTTCACCCGAGGATCTAGGTCCAAACCCCAGCTTTGAGGGGGGAAGTCTCCCACAAAAAAAAGTTGTATCTTTAACTTTGATACCCCCAGTTTGAATGGGGGGGGGAGATATTGATAGGCCCTCTTTGTGTTGTTGAAAGGGGGAACAGCGAATTTGTGCTCATCTGATTGACCAGTTCAACTGGGTATGGAATTACGAACTAGGATACCCACCCCCTTTTCTATTTTCATCCTGACAAGGTTTCAAATTCAATGCTGAACATTTCCCGGGTTAAGGGGCCTGGGTACAGCAGACAATCTTTTTTTCCGAGACGTTCCTTAGCCCCGTTTTTTTTGGTTCCCTTCATTCCATTGCATAAATGGGGGGTGAAAGTTTTCCCCCCAGTAGTAAACCTTTCTCCCTGGCTTTTTCAAGAATCAACAGGCCCAGTAGCTAAGGGTGGACCCCCTTTGAGGCAGGGGGTCGGTCCCACCACCACCTGGCTGTTTCCCCGGGTGGGGGACCAACATATAAATATTTTCGCATCCATTTGAGTTCTTCTGAGGGATTCCTCCCACCAATAAGGCACACATTTTTTCCCCGAGGACATTTTTTTTGAGGTTGTTCTCTAGACACAGCCCCCCCTGAGAGATCGTCTTCCCGGGTTTTTCTGAGTCGTCCACCCAGATGACTTCAGCCTTCTGTGCCGGGCCCACAACCCCGGCTTTTTTGGGGGTGCCCTGACACTGAGTTCAACTTTCGCCCGGGGGGCATAGAAGAGAAGACAAAAACAAAAAAAGGGATGTCCTCCCCAAGAGAGAGAGGACAAGTGCATTTGTCCCAATGGGGGTGGGTTTGGGTTTTAAGAGATTTTCCACCGCCGGTGGGTTTTGCACTGTCACCATGAGGCCCCCATCCTGCCCTGCCTTGGTTCCTTTTTACCTTCAGTCTGTTCGGTTGGTTTGGCCCGCCAGGAGGAAATGCCGACATACCGGGAAAGGGTCCTAAAGGGACACAAACCTCCAAACAAAAAGGAGGCCAAAGGAGGTGTCTTTCCAAAAAAGGCATTTTCCAAAACTACATCAATATGAAAAAAAATGTAAAAAAAACAATCGATTAAAAACAGCATTGAATATCGACATAAACCGGGGAAAAGTTTTTATCCTCTGATCCTCTCAGGGTTTTTCCTTTTACCCCCCTTCGTATCCCAACTTCTTTCTGTGAAACCACAGTGCTATCTTCCAAAAAAACATTCATTATGTTGGTTTTCTTATGCACTACTAGATCTCATTACACCATCACTTAAATATCTCCAAAATAAATGCACACAACAATTGCATTCTAATTTACACATCACCATCTCGGTGTATATCTTAATATAACATTTTTCCAAGGTAAAATTTCTCATACGCATCTACATATTCTACAATATTCTCAACAACAATAAGCTGAGGAAAAATTTTCTCCCATGCACACAGCTCTATCTCCTCTTTCTTCTATATCCACAGTATGTTTTCTCAATACTCTTCCAACATCAACTTGTCGATTGCTCCTTCCTTTAGTTCTCTCTTTAGTTCCTGAATACGACCAATCATACCATTTGTCCCCACAAGAATCCTTTCTCTCCCTCATACAACTCTAACTTCCTTTAACACGTGTCTCTTTCTCACCGCACCCAAACTACAGACTTCTTGTACCTCTTCATGTCGTATGTCCTCAACTCATTTATCTCCTATGTAACCCCTAATATTCATCTTGATCGTCCATGTCTACCTGCAACCTCTCTAATTCTTCTCGTGTCTTTTAACTCTCTCTGTAAGTTTTTTGACCGTCTTCTTAAACTTTCGTCCCTTTTCCTTCCATCTCTAAACTATATATTTCTTCCCGTTCACTCTGATCTTCCCCGACAGCAACATCCCTACACCCGCCCATCTAACTGTTTCTGCAGGTCTTCTATTGTGACCCGCATAGATTTGATTTTTTCAGAACCAGCCTGTAGTCTCTCCATTTGTTCATAATTCTGCTGCTTAAGTTCTTCCACTGGCAACTGTACCTGACTGCTGCCTAACATGGTAGCTATCATCTGCCGGTCTTTCTAACTTCTTTCTACTATCAAGATTCTGTCTTCTCGTGTCTGCTCCTATTTTCTTATAACAATTTAGAGCGTATATTCTTTTTCCTCCAAAATGCCATCTACTCACTGACCTGTCTAAAATTTCTACTTTCTATAATTTTATTTGTGCATTCCATGGCGAAATGTCCACCATGACAATGAAAACATATCAGGCGTCTAAAAAAGAACCTCTAACCTACATCTCCTTCTCTGGGTCCCTGCTTCTGCCATGATACTATATACAAATGCCGATTAGGCCTGTAGATTCAGCGGGGCCCTAGGTTTTGTATGATAATAAGTAATAAAACAACTTTAAAAAAAAACTTGTTTCGATTTAAGTGAGCAAATTTAGAGATAATAAGACAAAACAATTCTCCAAGTAAATTACATTCAATGTTCATTAAGGTGAGGTTATTTAGACGATCTTGTCCCATCATCCTCCTAACTCCTTTTTATACGCTTTAATGTTGAAAAAAAACGTTCTCCGCTGCAGTTGGTAATCATTAAATACAAGTAAATTCGTAAGACTATTTCTACATTTGGTAAACACGACTCTAATGAATTTTCCAAAATAAGTTTATAAAATCGCACTTGAACGAACTGCACTAGTTCGTCGCCCAGGCTTTTTCCAAATCCTCTGGATAAGAGCTGAAATATTTGGAGTTCATCTGCCTTCATCTACTAGACAGTGATATGCGTCTTCTGTATTTTCTGCCAGTTTTTTTGATTCAGCACCATCACAAGACACTAAAAATTCAAAAGGGCCCTTTTTTTTAATAGCATCGTGGTTTTTTTTCCTTTCATTTTTTCCAAAAGGGTGGGCCCCCAGAAGGCGGGGCCCGAGCATTTGCTACTTCGCACAGGCTAACCCGGGCTGATAAATAGATAAAAATGAAAATTACTAATATCAAATATCTTTTCCTTCAAATCAAAAAAACTTACTTAATTTTTTTAAAAAATGTCTTGACCGTTCTTTTTTTTGGCTCGGGTCTGGTGGTGTATTTTGTGTTCCGAAACCCCTGTTTTGAAATCCCAACGGGCAACAGTTTTTTAACGTTTTTTCTTCTCTATCTCAATCACAAAACCCATCTTGTATTTAAGGGGTTTTTTTCGAAATCTCATTCCACAATATAGATTTTTTGATTTAGAAATGAAAAAAAGAATTAAAGTAAGATCAAGAACCAAAAGGGTTTTTAACCCCACATGCATTTAGTGGGAAATAAAAATTGCAGAAAAAAAAAACAAGATTTATTTGTTTTTTATTCAAATTTGATGTAACTGAAGATCCAAATTTATTAATTTTTTTAAAAAAAAAAAAAACTTTTTTCCACTTTAAATTTTTCACAAGTTAAAAATTCTTTTTTCTTTCCCATCACTATTTCATATTTTTATTATATATATTATATATATATTTATATATATATATATATATATATATATATAAATGCAATTTGGCATTCTCATGCTCTGTCCTGCCCAGGCAATCCGTCCATTTTTTCAGTACCCCTGAGAAGGATTTCTATATTTTCTCCCACGAAAAAGACACTGTTTTGGATGTCGAACCTTAAGCCAATTTTAATTTGTTCCAGTGTCTGGGGAGCCCATGTCACAAAAGAGAGCGTACTGAATTGATTTTGGGCCCCCTGTCCATACTTCTGGTTTGACGGGGGTTGTTAAGAAATATGTTTTTTGTTTTGGATAAACAATTGCTTCAACCAGATTATATGTGCCATTTTCATGTAATAGCAATAGTTTGTGCCTTCTAAATCTTTTCATGATTTGGCAAGAGGTTCCAACATGAAACCATCTCAACCCACATTTGACAGCCATTTAAAAGGGAAATTTATTTTTTAAAATTTTGGTTTTAAACTGACGTCATTGGGCCCGGCAGACCCCAGGTGCTCAGTTCCCCAACATATATGAAGAGAGATACTGGGGGTTCCGTCCCCGCTGATTAAACAACCCCCACTCTGCCCCCAGACATCCAGTTGACGGGGAAAACGGGTAATCCAAAAGTTAAACGTTGATCGATTCAAATTGATTTTAGTGTCCTCATCCAAAGAGAGTCGCGAAGAGACCGAAGAATATCCCCTATCCATCTTCAATCCCCAACAACGATCTGTGATGCAAGCCTGTCCGCCTCTCATTCCCGAAACCCCCGCATGCCCGGGGACAGTATATCCGAAGCCGCGGGAGGTTAAAACTTCTATAGACGACATCCATTTTCAAATTTCGATCTTGTGAAGTATCGACGAGTCGAAAACAAGCCCCAGAAATGAAGTCCCAGAACCAATGGGGGGCAGAAAACGGCCACAACCTCCCTCCAATACAGAAGTGTTGTCCGAGCCCCACTTCGCTCTGCAACAACCCTACCATGCGCATTAGAAAGAAACCCCCGCCGGGTTTTACCACGTTGAACCGACCATCGGTATATACAAAAAACATCATCCCTGTTTTTTTTCATCAACTGTTAACTACGGGTCAGCCGTCATGTTTCCCCCAACCTACATTCTCTTCCAATAGAATGATAACGTTGAGATAGGGTCATGCTACCATCTGTTGGGATCCATTCTTCCTTTTTTGGGAGGGCCGAAACCTAATCACCGGGCCCAAAGTTCTCCCCCTTTATCCACGAATGATTGTTTCCCCGGTTAACATCATTAGTGTTTTTGTGTGGGATGTCTTTTTCCGAGAACTCATATTGCCTTTTTTATTGCAGGGGGGAGGTGGGAAGAAGGCCAAGTTATCCATCTTTACAAGGGGGTACCCCTTTGCGCCCAGAACCTTTTGGGCATACCTTCATTCTGAACCTTTTCCCAGCGTTCACATTTGGATTTGATATCGGGGAATTTGAGTCCGAACAAAAGACAACCAGTTGACGAAAAAAAGGGGCGTATTTTCCGGAAACTTTTTGGGTGAAAGAAAAGAATGTCTTGACATTTTAATACTGAGTCCTATAGCTGGTCCCAACAATTATACAAAGAACATGTCTTTTTACTTTTCGTCATGTTGTCCTTCACAAAAATTTCAGGCATTGTTATTTTGTTATGTTTATTAAAGAAGGTAATTGTTAAATTATACACATATAATTAAATCGCAATTTGATCTACATTTGGTAAAATTCTTTATAGAAATCGTTTTTTGTTATGTTTACAACACGAAAACAGTTATGTTTACTAAGAAGGTACTTGTTAAATTAACTTATTTTAAATACATATATAATTACAATCGTTATTTTGTTTTTAAAGGGAGATAATTATTAAATTATAATTATTTAATTATAATTTTACAATAATTAACAGACTAATAATCCAATAGTAGTAATACAGAGAATAATAATCCTTTAAAATTGCGAACACTCTGCTCATGTATCCGCCTCGGGTCGCCGCCATTAAAAGGAGCAAATTGGCCATTATAGAAAGGCCGTCCCACTACATAGCATTGGGCAGAAGGGTAAGAGCTCATGCCGCGGGATCATTGAAGAAAAGATGTTTAAATTGTTAAATCTTTATACACCTTCTATAACAATCGATTGTATGTACAAGGAGTAAAATATAAACGATGTAAAGACGCTCACTTTAGCCCCCCTATCGTAGTTTAGTCCACTATCCAAAATTTGTGAACGGCCTCTACAAACAGCCGTGCGTCATGAGGCAATATTGTCAGGGAGGGCCCTCTAGTTCCCGTTGGCCTCAATTTCCCCAAGGGGCCCAAACCATTTGAGATCTATTTACACCAAACCTTTTTGAGTCTGTTTTGTGGGAAAGGCAAATTACCACTTCAGTAACTCAATGCTTGAAGGCTAAATTAGCTACAGACCCCGAGTTGGTAAGAATTTACACAAGTTCAAACGAATATGCAGATAGCATGCACATACTGTACTTGACAAATCTTGTTATGTGCCCTTCTACTAGGTAACTATGCCACTTTTATTCCGAGTCCTGAATATGCTTTAATGATAGGGGTGCTGGAGGAACTGGTCATAGCTACTCTATTACATAGTCACTTCCGCCATCATACAGTACAGTCACTTCCAGTTTTATACAGAAGGTTGTAAAAGTAATCCATGGACAATTTCAAAGATGTCTGGTTGTTTGTTGATACTCCCACATTTTATTGGTTAGAGGATGACGGATAACAGAAACTGACGGTTAATCGTGGTTTTACTGTGTGTGTGTGTATATATATATATATAATATATATAAGAAGACACACACACACATATATATATATATGTTGTGTGTGTGTGTGTATATATATGTATGTGTATGTGTGTTTTTGGGTAGGCAAAATGAGGTGATGATCATGTATGTATGAGCTAGGGGGGTTTATGGGGGTAAGAGCGAAAAGGCAATATTTACACTAAGACAGATCTGGAACAAACAATTGAATACAATAAAAGAAACAACTTATATTTTAGACCAAGAAAAGGTTTTTGATAGAGTAAAAGGTGAAAAATTGAAGACCTTGAAGAATATGGCGTTGGGACAACTATTAGGTAATATCTGGTTATATCAAGATAGCCAAGGTAAGAAAAACAGAAGGAATGCCCGACTGGTTCTCCATTACATCAGGTGTTGCGGTTTTTCCACCACTACTCTTATTGATATATGGAAAAAAGACTCAAGAGTAAAACAGGTAATGATGAAATAAATGAATCCTTTTTGGAATCAGTGCCTGATACATCAAAATGAACTAGATCCAACATCATATTAAACCCTTGAAAAAAATTGTGTAAAAATGAACCAGCAATGGCATAAATTTAAACCAAATGAAAGAATTCAAATTTAGGGCATATTCACAGAAGACAAAAAGGGATAGAAAATAGGGGCTAGAGGAAAAAAGAAATGCTGTAACCAATTACTCCCATTGTTAAGGACCCAAAAATTTTCACAGGCAGCAAACAAAGATGATCAAAATTTTTATCCCTCTTTTGTTTTAGACCCAAAAGGGACATTGAGCAAAGGAGTCAAAAAAAATAACAATGTGAAATTTTTCCCTTTAAAAAATTAAAAACACAAGAAAAAAGAATCACTAACACGCATAAGAAAAAAAAAGTTAAAAAAAAGTATTAATTAATAGAGAAACAAAAAATGAAGTTTTGGGCCCCTTAATAAGAATTTTCCAAAATCCCCAAAACAGAGCTTTTACAAAAACATCGGGAAAAAAGGCAAGAGGAAGACCACGGAAAATTAAGGAGCAGAATCCGTGAAAGTGAAACAATCCCCAAGACCAGAACAGCCGAAAAAACAGAAAAAAATACACTGGGCCAACCCATCAGGGGGAACAAAAAGAAAAAAGGGTTTCATGGTTTGCCTTCCCTAGTTTCGATTTTCTGTCCATCTTTCCATCTGCTGTAAACTCCGAGAATTTTTAATTTGGAGTTGTTTTTTACATTTTCAGGGATTTTAGTTGACTTGTTGACCTATTTTATTGCGACTTTTTTGGAGGTGATTTCTTTCATTTTTTTCGCATGTGTTGCGGGCATTTGGGTTTTTGGGCGGTTGGGTTTTGAAATTTAAACCCTTGACATCTGCAAAGAGTATTTCGTTGATTAAAAATTGTTACGAGGTTGATTGCGGGTTTTTGCGTATCCTTTTGGGGAAAATATTGAAAAAGGGCGAAAGCCACATCCCCCCTTACCCTATGATAATTAAAGTCTGTCCCCGTCGTCGTTGTTCGATTTAGCTTAGCATTTTGGAAAGGCCTAATATTGCAATGACCTTAAATTTCCGATTCACTTGTAGGGCCCCATAGTTTTTTTCTTTTTTCATCAAAGGTCTTTTCTTTTCATGAACAAGGAACTGTTTGTCTATTCTTTTTTTTTGGAGTTCCCTTTAGGGGAAAAGGCATCGGGCAACTCTTTCCTTCCATGAAAATTTTCCCCAAACTGAGGATGTTCAGCGTCCTATTAAGGTTTGATTAGATTTAAAAATTTTTGGGTAAAATTCCCCAAAATGACTTAATAATGATATTTTTGATTGATTTTTTTGTTGCCCTTTTTTTTCCCTATTGGTTTATGGGGTGGCTTTCCAATCTTTTGACTTTTCTTTCTGTCCAGGCTGACAAGATTCTATGATCCATTTTATTCCCCGTTTCTATGCCTTTATTGTTTTATTAAAATTTTTTTATGCCCTGTCTTGGACTGACCCTTTACAATTTATTTGGGGAGTATATTTGGTCATGTTTTGTTATTTTTAAACATTTTGGTTCTAAGTAGTTCTTTTAAATTCTTTTCCTTGTTCTTCCTTTCCTTTTTATTAAATATTGGGGACTGTTTTTCAAAATTTGTAAGAAATTTTTCTTTATCCCCATGGAATTGAATTTTGGAAAAATTTTGTTGTTTTCATTAATGACATCTGTTCTTATTTTTCCCATATTCTGTCTTTTTGATTTTTATTATTTGTTTACTATGTTCCTGAGACCAGAAATAATGAAAAAATAATCTGTTTATAAAATTTTGAGCCTTCTAACCACTTCCTTTTTAAGATGAAAGACCCCTGAAGCCTGTTTATGGCAACGCCATCTTTCTCACTTGCACCTATCGAAATCAGCATGAATGGTTTTTTGAAAATATCTTAAGAATTGAATACCAATGCATCGCCCTTTTTTTCACATTTTATGAAACATTAGGTTGCAGGATTCATTTTAAAGAAAGATTGACGAGATTGACTTTCCCCCCAAAAAATAAATTTAAAAAAAAAAACTGATACCCAAATGTTCAAAAAACCGGGATCGTCACACAAATTTTCAAATACTAATAACTGAATACAAATGTATCCACATACTAATGCTTGACCTACCTGGGTCCCAAAGTGGACTGTCCACGACTGTTTACAACATATCTAAAAATAGATGACACTTTCCGACAATTTCTAAAATAGGTCTTCCTGTTAGTTCGGCCCGTCTAATGACAAAGTACCTGTCTCCTCACTGTTCTGTATGCTGTGTAATCATCTTGGCTTTTGGATTTTATCCATTTTTGAAACATTTCTTCTTTGCTTTTATTGATTCTTTGACTTCGTTGTTTCACCATGCAGTTTTTGTTTAATTTTTGTCTGTTCTTTTCCACATAGTGTGTTTAATGTTTTCATCATTGTTGTTTTAATGTTTCCCCTTCTTGATGTACATTGTTTATATTGATGGTAGCGTTTAAAATATTTGTCATCATGTTGTTCCAAGCCGGATTAGCATAGGGAGCAAAGAAAAGCTACGGGCCCGCGCTTAAGGCCTGGAGCTGAGTTTCACTAGTCATAAACAAAGGGAAACCCAAATTTGGAGGTGGGGAATAATTTTTCATTTTTTTATTGAGGTTAGGGGCCCAAAGGGCATGTTTACTCACTCGGACTTAATTAGTGGTACACTGGCTCATCAAGTAAAAGTTTTTTTCTTTTTGTATAGGAGTGTTTTCTTGTGTGCACACGTTCTAATAAACGGAAAACTTTAAGCTTGAAAAAGAACAATTAAATTTGACTCATAACCCAGTTCAAGTCTCTGTTCGTTCAGTAGTTTTTGGCGCGAAACTAGTTTAAAATAAAAGCAAGTGGGATGATATTTTCTAAGACATGAGCAGATCTGGGCACTCCTAAATAAATTTCATGTCATTCACGTTTTTGTGAGAAACTGTTTTGCACTCTACTAGATGTCCAGAAAATAAATGAGGGAGGGCCAAATGATTAACAGAAAACTTGGACACACTTGAAGGAGTGCAACAAGAAGCCAACAAGAGCTGCATAATTTCCAGAGAAGCACACAAACGGAACAGAGAGTAATTTTTTTTTTGTTCTGCTAACTTTGAATGTATTTAAATCCTCCCATCTTGTTATTTTATTATTATTTTATTTAAAAGCTAATTTTATGTTTCAGTGAGAAATTAATTTTTAAAAATAGTTTCTATCATTTTTCGTTTTCAATGAATTCAAATGTTTTAAATCAGAGTTATAGTCATGTTAAGTGGTTAAATTTTTCGATTTTGTGAAAGTCTCTATACATTCTTTTCCGTTCTACCATCGATGGGGCATTCTTACAAAAGCACTGGAAGATACAGGTTCAAAACTCCCTACTTTGAAGAGACTGTCGGACACCAGGTGGTCTTCCCGAGCTGATGCGACAAAAGCACTTTTATGTGGTTTTACCATTATCAAACAAGTTTTGGATGACATCTCAAATAACATGGATCAAAAGGTAGAGTGTCGTAACTGCGATGGCTAGTTTTGAAGATGAGTGTTGGAAAGGAATAGTTAGCATTTTATGGAACGGAATTTAGAACGCTTGCAAGCGTCTAGCGCTTCATTACAGTCACCTGATCAAGACCTTAACACGGATATGCTCTTTATGAATCGTTACACGGGTATGTTCAAGCAATGCGGCCTACATTTCAGATATTGAGGCCAAAGCCAAAATCCTGACTCACTGTCAAGAATATCAGCAACAAACTTCACGACGACGCAAGAAATACTCAAGTACGACGATTTTAGTGGCTCTACTACGCTTGATGAAGTTGTAGAAAATCAAACACCCAAACAAAAATTTGAAAGTCAGGTGTTTATTGTCATAATTGATAATGTACTTTCTGCCTTAGCTAAACGCATGGAAGGTACCATGAGGACTGATGTATTTGGAACATTTCGGCAGTAAAATCTCTTACAGCAGAAGAGATCTTGAAAAGAACTCCAAATATTGTCAGCTCTTACCAAGAGGATTTGGAAGAGTTTAGGGAGAACTGTGCAGTTCGCTGAACTTAAAACTAATGTAGCTGCTGTATTAGCAACGAAAAGAATGAGGCCCTGAACTGCAATTTTATAAACTTATAATGGAAAATTCATTAGAGTCGTGTTTCCCAAATGTAGAAATAGTCTTACGAATTTACTTGTCTTTAATGATTACTAACTGCAGCGGAGAACGTTCTTTTCAACATTAAAGCGTATAAAAGTGAGTTAAGAAACATGATGGGACAAGATCGTCTAAATAACCTCACCTTAATGAACATTGAATGTAATTTACTTAGAGAAATTGATTTGTCTAGAATTATCTCTAAATTTGCTCACATTAAATCGAGACAAGTTTGTTTGTAAAATTTATGTTTTATTATTTATTATCATAAAAACTTAGGCCCGCGAAATTTCAGGCCCCGCTTCAACCCGGCCCTTTTGGTTGCTATGTTTTAGGCCTTTTCCCCAATTTTTTCCCGGACGAAAATTGATTTCTTCTGTTTAGTTTTTTTTGGCCTTGAATTGTGTTATAGTATGACTGGTCTGTGATCTGGTTAATCTATATTGGTATATTTCCCATTATTATTTTCCCCCTTTTGTCTTTATCAGCGAGTATATAGTCATTTGAGATGTTTTCTATGTTTTTCCCTTTTGTAAAAATGTTTGTTTATTTTTGATGTGGAATAGTGGTTATGACGGGGATGAGCATAGGTTGATATTTCTTCTCCATTTTTTGTTCTTTGGTGCCCCCAGGCAGTCCTGCTTTTTTGCTTAAACCTTCCTTGAAGTCCCCCATTAAAATTAACCAAACTTATTTTGTTAAAAAGTGTCACAGTTGGTAAGAATTATGTCGTTTTGTTCATTGGTACGTTGAGGGGGACGAGATGTATAAGTTGTTTTTTTGTTCTATGAATTGAATGCGAATATTTTTTCCAAATTATATTCACTTCATTGATAGACTTTGCTTTCCGGGATGTATGAAAACCAACACCTTTTTCCCTTTTTTTTTTGTCGATCCTCCCATATTATTGCAATTTATCGTGGCCTTTGAGTTAGGGCCCTTTTCCTTCAAATTTGTCGATATTCCTAATTTTTCCCTGATGTCTTAACCGAATTTTACTATTTTCGCTTTGCCCCAGTCCACAAACCGAAAGTCTATTTTCCCCCTTTCCTGTACTGCGGTCTTCCCGCGGAAATTTAAAAGGGGCTGTTCTGTCCCCGGGAAGTTGTTCCGAATTTATTTTTGAACCTCCGAGTTCGGGTGTAATATCTATAGCAGAAATTTAGACTTTAAATCCCCCCCTTTTCTTAAAAGTTCTTTTTGGGAGGATCATTTTTAAATGTCACTAATTATCCCCAAAAAAATCATTGTAAAAACCCTTTTGAATCTAAATAAACTTGTTTTTT
This sequence comes from Arion vulgaris, assembly GCA_020796225.1. NCBI lineage: Eukaryota > Metazoa > Mollusca > Gastropoda > Stylommatophora > Arionidae > Arion > Arion vulgaris. The sequence goes on from JADZMA010000420.1 coordinate 32,031, forward strand.
GCGGCCATTTTTAAACCCATCGTTCTTTTTTCTTTTTTCTCGAACCTTTTGGCCCTTTTCAAAGGCCGGGGCAGGAAGATTTTTCAAAGGGGCCCCCAGTATCCCTTTCGTAGAAGTCTCTTCTGTCGCCTCTGTTATCTCTGAGGTCCATTTTTGGTGTGGGGTTTTTTTTTGTTTTGGGTACCCATTGTATGGGAGCAGCACGTTTTGGGGTACTGTCTGATGGTAATCTGCTTCGGGGGCCCGAACCTTTTTAATTTGTTTTTTCCCTGATAATTTCAGACAATTTAAAATCCCACTTTTTCCTGATGTTTCATTTTAAACCCGGGCCCGATAATCTGAAAAGACAAAAAATCCCATAAATATTATTTTTATATGATTTCACCCAAATACGGGTGATGATCCCCAGACCTTTTTCATCCAATGGAATGAAGTTGCGTTATTTTTGGTCTGTTTGGGTAGATGACTAGTAAAACCCCGGAAAAGGGTTTGAAATTTTTGTAAAAAGGTCAATAATGATATTTGAAATTGGGGGAAGTTTTATCCCCTTTTTTTTTTGGGAGTTTTTTTTCCCAACCGTGCTTTCCCAATTTCCCCTTTGCGGGCCCAAGGAACCGCTTAAAGGGAAGTGGCGCCGGGCCCGATTTTGTTTTGGGAGCAAATTCCCCCAGTTGTTGACATTTGCAAAGGGTTTTACCGAGTTCTTGAGGTATTTTTTGAATCATTTTTTTTGGGCCCCCCGTGAGTTGCTTATCGGGAAAGCCCACCAAAAGAGTCTTTTGGGGGTTTTCGAAACCCGGGCCTTTTTCACATGCCCCGCCCACTTGTCTGTGACTGCTTTTAAGATTGTATAGATGCTGGGGGGGAAAAGCTTTTTTTAGGACCCAAACTGGGATCATATCCTGCCATTTGATGCCAAATTTTTTTTCTAAGGCAGTTTTGGGAAAGTGGTTTACCCTTTTGGGTCTTTTGATATACATTAAAGTTTGCATGGTGAAGAAGGAGGGGAGCACGAAAGCCGATATACCTTCATTTTGGGGTTTGGGCCAAACATCTGTGCCAGACATTTCTATGTAAGTCTCCAAAGGTGCTTAGCTTTAGAGATTCTGGTAACCATCTTTCATGGTAATTTTTGGGACATTTCCCTTAAGAAAAGAAATCTGTCCACTATTTTCTTTCTGCCGATGTTGAATATTTGCCTGGAAATTACTTTTCCATTTGGTTTGGCATGACTTTAGATTTCTCGGTATTGATGGTAAGAACAAAGTTGAAGGGAGGTCAGGGGAATTGTTTAAATTTAAAACATTCCCCAGTGTTGGCTATGAAAGGGGGAGTTGGGGAAAGATCTCGATGGTATCAGATTTTTCTTTTTTTTGCTTAAGATCCTTGGGGGAAAAGTTTCATCTGACGATACTTGATGTCGACACCCCATGTTACCACTCTGAATGCATCTCCCCAGCATGGGAGAAAAATAATGCTTAAAAAAAGTTTGCAATCACACAGCCTTGTGACCCCATTCAGGGGCGGGAAAAAGGGCCCCCATAGCCCCCGCCTTTCCCACCTGAGTGCATCCCCCTGCAAAATTTATGCACAATCTTTATGAATTTTTCAATAACCCTATTTGCCCTGATTTTTAGAGACCCTTTTACTGACCATATCAAATGCCTTTGCCCATGAACGCCGGGGGAGGTTTAGATGTTGTTCTTTGGGATTTTTCCCCGCAGTTGCCTGCTGTGGGGTTTCCAAGACTTTTCGGAATCCACAATGACTTTCAGGCAAGAGTCCTTTTTTAAGATGATTTAAAGGGGTTTTAAAAAGGGTTCTGGGGAAAATCTTTCCCCGCAAAAAGATAGTAGGGGGATGCCTGATGATTGTTTACATTCATGTTTTGTTTCCCTTTTATTTATATAGGTGGATAATGGGTGCACTTTTTATTTTGTGGGGTTATTTCACTCCCCTTAAATTTTTTGAAGAAATATGGGGTTTTAAAGAGAATAGACCCCCCTTTTTAGATTCTCAGGAATTGAATCACACCGAGCCTTACAAACTGGAAAAACCCTTTTTTTTTCCCCTCTAAAATTTTAGTTTATTTAAAATCCTTTTTTGGGGGTTTGAGGAAGGGGTTTTGGGCGGTTATTTTTAGGGTGATGGTTGATTTAATATGGGCTGGAAAAGCACAATCCAGCAAGAAGAATTGTTTTCCTATCGCGCGTGTGGTTTCCATCTGAGCCAAGGAGAGGGAATGATGAAGGGATGTTGGGCCATAGACTGCTTTGGGGTTTTAAAAGTTCTTTTGGCCGTGCTATCCAAAGTTCTGAACCCTTCTGTCTTTTTACTCAGCCATGAGTTTTGACCAATGGTTTTTAATGGATGGGCCCCGGGCCGAATTTCGGTTTTTTCCGGGTGACGAAGGGTCATTTCAAATACTTTTAAAGTTGGGTTTTAGCCATCATTTGTTTTTTTTCCCCCAGGGGTTTTTTAAAGAACCAATTTATGTTTTTGGTTTCGTGTCCATGGGCCGTAGCAGGTCATACAGATTCTCTTTGGTTTTCCAGTTTTTCCAAAACTTTTGGGTTGTTTTAAGGGAAATTTACTGGAACAGTCTTCTATTTTTCCACCAGTTTTTGCCTGATTTTAAACCTTTTTGAGTTTATGACATCTAATCTTTTTGGGGGTTTGTTTTCCCCTGGGACGCCGGGGCGGGTTTGATATGCTATTTAGCTTAGACAAATAAGAGATGGTGGTTCAGTTTCGGCACCACACATAGACTTTGGGACAGACATCCTGTCTATCTTTTTTTCAAAATTAATAGTCAAAAAGGGTGAGTGTGAGCGGGGTATCCGGATGTCCAACCCGGTGGGAAACGAAAATTGAGGAAAGTAGTCGGGCCTGCAGGTCTGAAGCAGGGGGAGCCCCAACGTTTCTGGGCCCAAAACCATACTTTCCAATCATACCATTCCAGATGTTGTCTGAGCCACCCTTTTTAAAGCAGAGAAAATGTTTATTTTTTGGGGCTGATGAATAACCTGAGTTCCCGAGAACTTATCTTGACATCTTCTGATTTAAGGGAATGCACTAAGAATAGTATGCCCGTCATACTGCAATGGAATCTTTAAGCAAGGCAGTTATTTAGACCCGGGGGCCGCCAGCTTTCCAAAAAGTTTTGTCAAGTGAAGCCCACCCCCGTTTCTCTCTTTAGGACGCCTACCACCCCAGTAGAATGTAAGCCTGCACCAACCTCACAATTTACCCCAGAAATCGAGTCTCGCCAATGGCAGGGCAATGTTATATCTGGCTATTTTTTCCCAACAGGCGGACCTTTTTTGTTTTGTTCTGTGAGCAGAGGTGCACGCCCATTTCCTGAAGAGGAAAAG
>JADZMA010000421.1:0-35373 GCA_020796225.1 Arion vulgaris
ATTCATAATTTATTTTTTAATACTATATAACTTGCAGTTCCATATTTTATTTAGACTTTTAAAAACTGATGTTGCTTTGCCAATTCGTATTATAATTTCTTTTTAACATTTCCTGTGCAATCAAAATTGCTACCTAAATAGATGAACTGCTCTGTTATTTTATCATTTTAGATTCCAGGTTGATATCTGCTTTACTTGCCATAGGTGTCTTCATTATATTTGTTTTTCCATAGCTTATCTGCAGTCCAACTTTTGATGCTATAAATGACAAGTTATCTGTTTTTCTTTAAATAATATAGGGTATAAATATATTAGTTAGTTAGTCTTTCCTCTTGGGCCTGTGGGCGGCACATAGGGCAGAGGTCATAGCTCTCCATGTCTCGCGGTTCGTTGCTATTTGTTTTAAGTCTTTGATGTTTACTAGGCCCATCGTTGAGCCTTCTCTGGTGATGGTTCTACGCAGAGTCTCTTGGTCTTCCTCGTTTTCTTTTTCCCTCTGGTGTCCATATGAGGATTGTAAGAGTCTTCTCTCATCCATTCTAAGTGTGTGGCCGATGTAGTTCCAGCAGCGCTTTTTTTAAAATTTGATACATTTTCTTGCTTGGTCTCTTGTCTTATTTGTGTATTGGGTCTGAAATCTGACCATTTGAGGTTCAGTATTCTTCTAAGACATTTATTCTCAAAGTTATCTAATTTTCTTTCTAGAGCTTTTGTTGTTTTCCAACTCTCGCATCCATAAGTTAATACTGGAATCACACAAGAGTTAAAGATCTTTAATTTTAAGTGCTTGCTGAGTGAATTGGACTTCCATATATTTGACAATTTGTTAAAAGCACTTGATGCCAATGCGATTCTGTGTGGAATTTCTGGCGCTGTATCCCCGTAGATGACATCATACTCCCTAGGTATGTAAAACTTTGACTTTTTCAAGAGTGTAGTTTTTTAGTTGAATATTTTCTGGACTGCTGTTAAGGTCAACAATTTTTGTTTTTGTGGTGTTTATTTGGAGACCAATTTGTCCTGAGATATTTTGGAGAAGGTTTGTTTCATTTGAATATCTTGATGTGATGAACTCAAAAGGGCTATACCGTCGACAAAATCAAGGTCTTCTAACATTTTATCAACCCACTTGATGCCCATATTTGCGTTATTGGTGCATTTTCGCATGACCCAGTCAATTGCTATTCCAAAGAGCATTGGCGATAAGACGCAGCCTTGTTTCACTCCTGTTTCCACTGAGAACCAGTCAGAGTTACCGAAATCTGTTCTTACACTGCAGCGCGATTCACTGTGAAGGATTGTATGATGTTGATGAATTTAGTAGGGAAACCATAGTTTTGAGTAGTTTCCCAAAGCGTAGGACGGTGAATACTGTCAAACGCTTTCTGAAAATCAACAAAGTTGATGATTAAATTCGATTGAAATTCTACGAACTCTTCAATGATTACTCTTAGTGTGAAGATGTGATCTATGCATGCTCGTTTGGTCTAAACCCTGCTTGTTCTTCTCTTAGCCTTTCATCTATAGACTTTTCAGTCTCTCGAGTAACATGCTACAAAAAGTTTTCCTGGCACTGACAGTAGGGTGATCCCACGCCAGTTATTACAATCAGACAAATCTCCTTTTTAGGTAATTTGAAAATAATACCATCTTTCCACTGTTGTGGTGGGGATTCATTTTGCCAGATTTCATTCATAAGTTGGAGTATATGTTGTAAGTTGTTATCATCTGCCGCTTTGAGCATTTCTCCAGAGATGTTATCATCACCAACCCTTTGTTGTTTCTCAGTTTTTAATGGCAGATTTCAACTCTTCCAGTGTGAATGGCTCGCAGGAAGCTTCTAGTGTGGACATGGTGATTTCTTCATCTAGGTTGGGAACAATCTCTGGTTGCGTCTATTAGTATTTCTTTAAAATGTTCTGCCCATCGTTGTTTTGTTGTTCTTCTGACAGCAGTATCCTACCTTGATTGTCTTTGATGGGTTTATTTGGTGTAGGAGTATGTTTGCATAGTTGCTTCATAATGTGGAATACGGTCTTGTTGTTCCCAGTTTTTGCAGCTGTTTCCGCATCGGTGGCTAGATTGTGAATAAATTTTGTTTATCTTTTCGTGTTCTTGACTTCACCTCTTTATCTAACATGCTGTATTTTTGTTTCTTGGTATCGTATGCAAGCTTGTCTTTCGTGGATAGAAAGTTAGTTTGCTTGTTTCTTTCTTGAATTTTTGTCCAGGTGTTATCCTTAGCCACTTTTTCTTCTTTCTTTGGACATACCCTACTGTGTTTTTTGCAGCATTTATCAGTGTGTTTTTGAGAAAGTCCCATTTTTCTTCTATGTTGTTCTTTGTGTTCACATTTACCGTTTTGTTTTCTTTGTTCGTGTAGGTATTTCGTACCTCTGTGTTAAATGTGAGTTGTTGTTCTTTTACCAGTAGGGACTGTGAGTTTATTTTCTTTCTTCTAGGTGGTTTATATAGTGACTTGAGTTTTATTTTTATTTTGGCAATGCAGAGATTGTGATCGCTGCCAACATCTTCTCCTCTGTAGGCTCGGGCATCTTGTATTGATGAACGGAATTTGGTATTAATGCAAAAATGGTCAATCTGGTTTTTAGTGATGTTATCAGGCGAGTTCCACGTAATTTTATGAATGTTTTTGTGTGGAAACAAGGAGTTTGATATTACCAGATTTGCTATTCCACAAAATTCCATAAATATATACCCATGAGATAACTATAGTAAACAACGCAAACATCAACTTGTGATATTTGTTCGTCAACATATATTCAAACATAGTCTCTCGTCTGTCTTCTCTGCTTTGTTTGCCGTTAGACGTAGCAGGTTTAACTGATAATCGGTTTCTGAGATAGTGCACGCTCGGTCGCTTGATATACTGTGTTAATGTGTTTTAAGATGTATGTACCTCCAGTACTGTATCTTTTTCTTGGTCTACTCTTCCTTGATGATTTCATTTGTCGGTTTCAATACAGTATTGCAAACCGACCATTTGTTCCAACAAACTGGGTTGAACCTGAATATTTAATGCGCATAGTAGATAGTGTAGAGTGTTATCGGTGATCCTACATTTTGGTGATCAACATTTTAAGCTGTCGTTTAACAATAGCGAACAGAACTCGTTAAGATATACGGTATGTTCAGAGTGAAGTATCTGATAAAATATATCCCTGACAACATGGTCATCTATCCCTGACAACATTACCATCTATCCCTGACAACATGACCATCTATCCATGACAACATGGACATCTATCCCTGACAACATTACCATCTATCCCTGACAACATGGTCATCTATCCCTGACAACATTATCATCTATCCCTGACAACATGGTCATCTATCCCTGACAACATTATCATCTATCCCTGACAACATGGTCATCTATCCCTGACAACATTACCATCTATCCCGACAACATACCTTCTATCCTGACAACATTACCATCTATCCCTGACAAAATTACCATCTATCCCTGACAACATGGTCAGTCTATCCTGACAACATTACCATCTATCCTGACAACATTACCATCTTCCTGACAACATGGTCATCTATCCTGACAACATGACCATCTATCCTCTTGAAACATGATTATCTATCCTGACAACATTTCCAACTATCCTGACAACATTTCCAACTATCCTGATAACAAGACCATATATACATCATATATCCCGACCAAGCAAAAGACCATCACTCCTCGATGACAGACCATAAATGCATGACTATCTATCCCCGACAACAAGACTATCTATCCCCGATCGACAAGACCATTAATCCCGACCATCTTTCCCGACAATAATATCATATATCCAGGACGACAAGACCATCTATCCCCGACGACAAGACCATAGATCCCCGACGACAAACCCATCTATCCCCGACGACAGGACTTATATCCCGACAACAAGACCATCTAACAGCGAGGACAAGACTATATATCTCCAACAACAAGACCATCTAACAGCGAGGACAAGACTATTTTCCCGACAACAAGACCATCTAACAGCGAGGACAAGACTATATATCCCCGACAACAAGACCATCTAACAGCGAGGACAAGACCATAGATCCCCGACGGGGTCAAAGACGAATGGGGACAACGACGCACCAGGATTGGGGAGCTGACACTAATCAAGGTCGTTCCCCACCTCCTGGCTGTGACCCTGGAAACAGACATTGGTTCTTGTCTGGTTAAAAGGGCAGGGATGGATGGAGATGTTGATGTGTAGTGAGCTCTGAAAAGGAATGCAGGGCCAAAATCCTTCAAAAATTCACTCTTCTCCTGGCGATGTCCGATTTTAAAATTGCCAGAATTTTGCAGAAACGTAAAAAAACAGCAGTTATGAGTCGTCAGCGAACGAATGCTAGCTCCCCTGGAGCAAAATGACCGCACCAAATTACCACCTACGGGGCAATAGGCATAGCACGACAATGAACATGAAGGGATGAGATTCCCAAGCAGAGAGGGCCACAGGGCGAAGCTCTGTGCCCGAATCGAGCTGCTTGTCATGGCAATCTTGAGGCACGGTAAATGTGAGCATGGTGAAAGACCTGATAAACACCGTGGAGAGGCAAAGAGGACGAACGTGCATGCAAAATAGACAGGCGAGCCCAAAGGCGGGCCGATACGCAAGGCGCTTTTGATAAAGCGACTGGAAGGCGCGGCAAACGTAGGGTTGAGCAGACCTCCCAGATGAGCATTGAAAACTAGAAAGCCCAGCAGAGGGTTGAATCCCTTACAACTCAAAGGACTCGGCAAGTGTCTCGGGAAAACACGATAACGCGTCGTGACGTGCATGGAAAAGGGGGCAATCTCGGTACATGAGGCCAAGCGCAGGTAAATCTATTGGATAAAGTTGGCAGAGCGCAAATCCTAAAGTTGCGTTTATTGCCTAACGAAACTGCCCTCCCTGGGACAACCGGACAGGGTACTGTTGCAATAACCTAACATCCCCAATGAACTGAGGTGGGTGATGTTGGCGACGCAAAATTTCAGTTGCATTGCTAGCGCCGATTGAAACGACCTCTAGAATATCTTTGGGATCCAAGACCAGTGTTTTCCGGAGACAAGGAAAATACAGGGTAAAATCCTTGCAAATTGACAAGTATGGACACGCGCCGGAGACAAAGGAAAATACAGGGTCAAATCCTTGCAAATTGACAAGTATGGACACGCGCCGGAGACAAAGGAAAATACAGGGTAAAATCTTTTGCAAATTGACAAGTATGGACACGCGCCCCGAAACGTGAGAATACACCTACTCAGGAACAAATTCACAGTGGATAGAAAAATATGACTGAAAATGCAAAAGGCTTGTCTGGTCAAACCCAAACATTAGCTAAGGGCAATTCTTTTCGAACGCGATCGTCCTACACAGATGACGTCAAATAAAATAGATCAGATCACAAAAGGCTAAACATACGCAACATATGATCGTTTGTTTGACAAAGATCATGAGTCTCCAATGACTGAGAATGTTCTTAATCCAGAAGGATCTCAATATAGTCAGAAAGAGCGCATATTGTAGACATACTCTTTGGCGAAGATCAAAACGCCTAAATATACGGCGAACAATGATGGTAAAAGAGCAATGAATACAAGAAAGGTAACAGTTCTGTAACTAGCCTAGAAGGTCGTGATCATGGTCTTTTCAGGGCGGCCTCACCCGGTCAGTGCAAGAGCTAATGCTCTTTGACGTAGATCAAACCAAATTTACGGCAGAAAAGATCACTAAAGAGTGTTTATTTTACGATGTGTACGTAACGACCTCACCAAAAGCAGGAAAGCCGATAGAGAAGTCATCCGTTCTGCCTTCACAAACTAACTCTGTTCAAGAAAAATTTACAAGGACAACAGGTCTTCTGCAACGATCACACTTGAAGCATCTACACTTCAAGTACATCTGAAATCGGCGAGGCTGTCCATATGATTGAAGGATGCCTGTAAAAGGGTAATCTAGGCCCATTCAAAAATCAGAAGCGCAATACCTGGCGTCATGATTTTCCGCCTTAATTAACAGTGGGCGAACGAGAGCAGAAGAAGAAGATGAATCCGACGACAAGGTCATCTATCCCCGACAACAAGACCATGATCCCCACGACAAGACCATCTATCCCGATAACAAGACCATAGATCCCCGACGACAAGACCATAGATCCCCGACGAGAAGACCATATATCCCCGACGACACGACAATAGATCCCCGACGACAAGACAATAGATCCCCGACGACAAGACAATAGATCCCGACAACAAGACCATATATCCCCAACGACAAGACAATAGATCCCCAACGACAAGACAATAGATCCGACAGCAAGACCATATATCCCCGACGACAAGACAATAGATCCCCGACGACAAGACCAGATATCCCGACAACAAGACCATAGATCCCACATTCATGTTCATGAGGATAATGCAGCTGAATTGTTCCCAAAACTTACTGAGTAGGAGAAACATTTCAATAAGTAGCAAACTTACTGAGTAGGAGAAACATTTCAATAAGTAGCAAACTTACTGAGTAGGAGAAACATTTCCAATAAGTAGCAAACTTACTGAGTAGGAGAAACATTTCCAATAAGTAGCAAACTTACTGAGTAGTTGCTCTTTCGTTGACAGTTTTATTCTGCCGAAAACGACACATCCCAATTGTGTGTCTCTCTCTCTCGATCACCGCCCAGACCGATGTACCAGATCTCCCCATAAATTATGTTCATATGGAAATCTGATTCATGCAGCCTTATCATTGGTGTGTTTTACATCACATCTCCAGCACCATTTGGAACTCTGGTGCTTATCCTTCGGCGATGTGTCGTTTCAGCCAGCGTTTACTCGTTTACTCTCCGTTCTGTAGCAATCAGTGCTTTTTACGGTGTGGTAGCTAGCCCCCGACCAACCTCCTTAGTCTCCTCTTACGACATGCGTGGCAGGTAATAGTGGTTCTATTCGTTTAATTTGGACCCCGGTAACCACTGGGAATGTTGAGATGCCAATCAGTTATACCTTGTTTTATAAATAAGATATTGTAAACTGGATACCTTGTTTTATAAATAAGATATTGTAAACTGGATACCTTGTCAGCAAGGGCCATTATCTTCACAAGTTTAATTTGTTATTGTTGTTTTTTTCTTTCAGTTGATCCACACAAAATGAGCGAGAAAAAAAGACACCCTGCTAAACCCTTGCGTTCCAATGTCTTTGGTGGGAGAACCTACCATGCAACCGCCTACCACAACTGAGCAACCAATATCTACAACTGAGAAACCAAACATAACTAAGCGACCACAATTTACAACCGAGCCACCAAAGTTTACAACTAAAAACCCCATACGTACAACTAACAACCCATACGTACAACTAAGCAACCATACGTACAACTAAGAAACCCATACGTACAACTCAACCCATACGTACAACTAAGCAACAGACGTACAACTAAAAAACCAAAAAAGAAAATAAGCCAACAGGACAAACACCAGGACAGAAAAGCTTGCTAAACGTTTGATGAATAACCGGGTTTCATTGTGGTAGAGGACGGAATAGAGGTCAGTGATAACATACAGGATGAACATTGACATGAGAAAGACACGGTTTGAAGTGGACAGAAAGAGACAAGATCAAATCAAATAGATAATTTCTCATTGCCTTGTGTGCCCTAGGGCGAGTTGACGATTGAAGAGACTGATCTGTTGAAAAAACAAAACAAATTTACTACCAGCACTTATGGATATGAATCGAAATTAAACAAATGCAATCTAAATAGCGTAATGAAATACTTCAAGAGACAAGTAATGTTGTGATACAAAGAATTTGACAAACAAAGAGAGTGAAAGAAAGATAGAAACGATGAGACAGTGAGGTATGGAAACAGGGAAAGAGTGGGGGCGAGAGAGAGAGAAAAAAGAAAAGTCATCATCATCATCAAATAGCTTGTCCTGAGCAGAACTTAGCCACCCCAACAGTCCTTCGGAATTTCCTCTCTCATGAGCCATATGTCCATAGGCATCTACAGAGGTCATGATCAGACCTTCAGTTACATCCTGAAACCATCTTCTCCGTGGTCTTCCCCTTCTCCTCTGACCGGATTTTTACTTCTTAACGATCTTCTCCAATCACAGTTTGATAACACAAATTGAAAATACGACAAGAAAGGGTGAACGAGAGAAATAAGAAAAAATAAAAAGAGAGAAGAAAGAGAAAGAGAAAGAGAAAAGAGAGAGAAAGAAGAGAGAAGAGAAGAGAGAAAGAGAGAAGAGAGAAGAGAGAGAAGAAAAGAGAGAAGAGAGAGAGAAAGAGAGAAGAGAAAGAGGTGAAACATATTGTATAGTTTACCTATTCTATATCTTTTTCGTGTCCCGATTGACATAAGGCTTCCCCAAGAGACCATGCCACGTTGCCGTTCTACTGTCTTTCTACCAACCGTCTTCCACGTCAGACCACATTCCTTCAACTCTCTCTCCACCGTTTTTCTCCATGTTTCCTTTGGATGCCCAGGCCTTCTCTCCCACCCACTGTTCATCTGAGACCCTTTCCTAGCCAATACCCCACTGGCATACGACATACATGTCCAAAAAATCTCCATCTTCGTCTCCTAATGATGGTTCTCCAAGGATGACCAGTAAAATTAGAGCACTTTCGATATGACACAGCTGGGGGGCAAGATTAGGCACAGTAGAATTAGAGCTCCTTGCATTAAACAGATATACTTGACACAGCCTCTATTTTGGAATGGAAATGTCCTGAAGCCTTTGCTGATCAAAAGACGAGCTGTTAAGTTGTGGCAGAAGGCCAGAAGAGCAACCAGAACACAACATGAACGTACCAAGGAACTGTAAAAGACATAAGAAGGTCTACCCAGGGCTCCCACTAAGTTGTACACTGTTCCTCCTGTTTCTAATAACATGCCCAAAGAGCTACTGACAGAAAAAGCATTATATGCTGATGACCTGGTCCTTTGTCACACCAGCAAGCACACTGGTTTTAGTGAAAGGCGGCTAAATGAAGACCTTGACAGGCTCAGCAAATACTGTGAGACATGGAAATTGAAATTGAACTACACCAAGACAACCTACTCTATTTTCACCAGAAGTCAAGGTGGCAAGAAAATATTACACTAACACTAGACGGTAATATTCTAAAGAAAAAGATAACCCAACATACCTAGGGGTGACGATGGATAGGTAGCCCCATTTAACAAACATGTCCAAAACCTGAAGTTAAAGTAAAAAAAGAGACTAAATCTCCTAAAACGACTTGCAAGTACCTCATGGGACGCAAACAAAAACACATTGAGGCAACTCTACATTGGTTATGTACGCTCTGTAATGGATTGCAACCTAGCACTGCAGGCAACATGTAGTAAACAACAAAGGAACTCTGGACAAAGTACAGAGCCAGGCAGTGCATTTCATCTCTGGAGGTATGAGATCAGCTCCTACAGCAGCATGTGAAATCCATACAAACATCGAGCCCTTGCGAATGTGGAGGGAGGCAGCAGTAGTAGAGACAGTGGAAAGATATAAAAGACTTAGTAGAACCACCCTTACAGACAAATAGTAGACAATGCAGATACAGCACAGACTGAAGCAAAAAACAATCCTGGACGTGGCATTAGGTCTAGTCCTGACGCATAAAAAATATCACATGCCGGAGAACAGAGAAGAGACACAAATTGTACACACAGAAGTCCTTCCAAATTGTAGTCTCGTCTGTCCAAAATATCCAACACCACACTTACCAAAGACATCACCAAAAAGAACTCAGACTCAGTAGATCTCTGGATGGTGGCACAAGATACCATCCTATCTTTCCCAGATGAATGGATACATGTATATAAAGATGGCTCAGCCTTCAAGGGGACTATTCATGCTAGGTACGGTGCACGAATAGAATACCCAGACAAATCGTGCGATGAGTTGTAAAATGCATGTAGCAAGTACTGTTCTAATTTTGAGGCTGAGACCATTGCCATTGAAGCATCAGTGCACCATCTTACAAACATATTTCAGCTCCATCCTGAAAAAACCCAGCACATAGTTATCGTTACTGATGGTAAGTCAGTGCTACAGGCACTAGCAAATGCAAACCCTGAGAGTTCTGCGTGCCAGTCCCTGGCTCTATCCATCAGTTCATTCATCAACATCTTTGCCGTCAACTACCATACAGTGGATACCAGGACACAGCAACATACAGGGAAATGAAAGAGCAGACATCCTTGCAAAGGCAGGAGCAAATAGTAACAGCTTTGACAGACCAATAACTCTCAGAAATGCTAAACAAATAATGAAGCAAAGGGAGGGTAAAATGGGCAAACAGGGCCCCTCAGCATGAACACAATGACCACTCCAAATCCAAGCAGAGCCCTCTGCAAGAACACATGACCACTCCAAATCCAAGCAGAGCCCTCTGCAAGAACACATGACCACTCCAAATCCAGTAAGAGCCCTCTGCAAGAACACATGACCACTCCCAAATCCAAGCAAAGCCCTCTGCAAAAACACCCTGACCACTCCAAATCCAGCAGAGCCCTCTGCAAAAACACATGACCACTCCAAATCCCAGTGAGCCCTCTGCAGAACACATGACCACTCCAAATCCCAAGAGAGCCTCTGCAAGAACACATGACCACTCAAATCCCAGCAGAGCCCTCTGCAGAACACATGACCACTCCAAATCCAAGCAGAGCTCTGCAAGAACACATGAACCCCCAAATCCAAGCAGAGCCCTCTGCAGAACACATGACCTCAAATCCCAGCAGAGCCCTCTGCAAGAACCTGCCCCAAATCCCAGCAGCCCTCTACATGAAAAAGCCAAAACCTGACCCTCAAATCCCAAAGATTCCATAAATCACCGTGTAAACTGTGTATTTTACAATATGTGCAAATCTAACCAAGAGTGTGACATGGGACAAATTCTGCAAGAGTATATGCTGAAAAATCCATGTAAACTATCTGGAGATTTTGAGCCCATCATCTACTCTCTCGTCAACAGAAACGCCTCTGATGGATGAGTCACGCATGAGAGATGATCGAACTCCAAAGTATGTCTATTTCGTAACAGTGATCTATGATAAGAAATCATAAAAGATGTCTATAAACACGATTGAAGGTTTTTTTAAATCAATATGTGAACGGGGCAAACAATCTCTGAAGACAGATGTACACGGAGAACAGAGATTTGAGGTGGGCAGTAACGTTTTGAGTTCTGCCTGATCAAACAAACAGAAGTGCTGAAAGTTGTACATTGAGAACAGAGATTTGAGGTGGGCAGTGACGTTTTAGTTCAGTCTGATAAAAAGGAAGTGACAGTTGACAGATAGAGATTTAGTGGGCGACAGTTTGATTCAGAGTGATAAACAAGCAAGGACAGTTGTACATTGAGAACAGATTTGAGGTGGGCAGTAGGTTTTGGGTACTTCTGTCAAATAAGCAGATGCAAAGTTTACTCGAATGCACAACATTAAAACTCTCATTGTCTGGATGTGAGATCGGGAAAAGATTGTGATTCCGCGCGGGTCATGGCCACTGGACTTACGGTCACTGGCAGAGCTGCAAACTCGGCTATACATCTGCACGGATTTATAATTCTTCGTGACTGAGATAGGTTATTACTGGAAGACTGTTTTCTTGTTGTTGTAGCAAAGAAAGAACGGTACAACAGGTGTACGAGTAGGCTCATCAATCAAAATCGAACTGGTAGGGTCAGTCACTGGACGCTGTTGGAGATATTGAGAAGGAGATCGGAGCACCTATGGACATGTCCGGAGTGCAATGAAGATATTCAAACTGAAACTGAAACTGAAACTGTTTTCGCCACGTTGATGTGGACGAGAACTGCGCAATGACTTTGACAAGCCAGGCCTACTTCCGCCTACCGTTTATCTTCTTCTTCTTCCTCGAACGCTCCTTTCGACACTTATTAAACCACTTTGTGGTTTGATGTGATCTGAGCCAACGAGCAAATTGTGCGTTGTGCCAATTATACGTCTATGGTGACGAGGCCAGCACATCCGACGTATTGTCAGCATTTTATTTACTAGAGTAGCTTTCCCTAGATTTGCTCTTTTACGATCATCTTTAGCCGTATATTTGGGTTTTATGATCTAGCAAGAGCTATGCACCCTTTCTAGATATGGAGGTCGCTCCGGATTAGGAACATTTCTCAGTTTTTGCGGGGAGAATAAGCTTGTTATGGGACGACATCTCCTCGCAACACATTGGAAAAAGTGTCGGCCTTCGCCAATGTTTGAATTTGGACAGCCTGTTTAATCGTTACATTGTCGGCCTTACTTTCCTACCACTTTGAGTTTATTTCGGCGTAGGAAAATTCTCAGCCTTTTCGAGGCGCGTTTCGGCACTTGACAATTTGCAATTTTGTTGCATTTTCCATGGCCCCGGAAACACTGGACTGAGGCCACGCACAATTATTGTAGGGTCATATTAGGTGCTATCAGCGCAATTTTGATTTTGCGCTTGCCAAACATCACCCTCCTGGTTTTTCGGAGATGTTAGTTGTGAGAACAACAGTACTTTGCCCGGTGGTTAAGGAAGGCAGTTTCGTTAGACGCTAAAACGCAACTTTAGGATTTGTGCCGGAACTTCAATAGATTTATCTGCGCTTGGCCTCTATACGAGAGTTTACCGCAATCTTCCCATGTGTCGACACGATACGTTACCGACAATGTTTTCAGAGACTCTTGCCGAGACCTTTGATTCACATCGTTCTAATTGATTCTTGCACCACAGCTGACAATTTGTTTTCGGCCATTTACTCTGGGGAGTTGGGATTCGTTCACTAACGTGCAACTCATCTCAGTGCCCCACCTACGGCTTCACGTTTCGCCCCACGTGGGCCGACGTCTCTTTCTGGATGCACCTCGTCCTTTATATTTATTTTTCAGCTTTTCCGATTGGCCGGGAGAGACGTTCGGTGATTTACTACGGAGAAGTTAGCATTCGCTCTGACGTCTCGTTAACTCTCTATTTCTTCAGTTTCAGCAACTATTTGCACAACTTTAAATCGACCATCGGCCAGGAGATGCATGCAGTTTGTTCGGTGATTTTGCCCTGCATTGTTTTCGTGCTTACTCTACACTACCTGTAGCTCTCCTCGATCCCTATCCGCTAAGTCAGACAGAAACCGCTGTCTGTTACCAGAGTCACCACGTGGAGGTGGGGTAGGATCTTGATTAGTGCCATCTCACTAATCCTGGCGAGCGTTGTCCTATGACCTTTGACCAATCTTTGATTTATGAAAACCAGAAAATAATTTCTAAGATACATAGATTCTCAAGTAGGTACATGACCAGACAGATCAATTTATTCTAAGGAAAACAAAGTTTGAATTCAAAACAATTTATACAAAGAACAGAAACAATAATACTTACCATACTATATAAGTACTTCATCGTTGATGTCTTGTTTCCATTTAGTTGGCTAAACAGAACAAAACAACTGTTTTCTGACAATATGCATCAAAACTGATCCTAAATAATGGATTTTCTCCATAAATATACTGAGCGCCTACAATAACTAACATCTACCAGAATGTCATCGTGAACAGAATATGTCCAAAATCTAATATATAATTAGTTTAGACACAGACTGAACAACAGATTTCTACAATATAATTAGTCTAGACACAGACTGAACATCAGATTTCTACAAGATAATTAGTTTAGACACAGACTGACCAACAGATTTCACAAAAGTAATTAGTTTAGACACAAAAATTTTGAAACATCAGATTTCTTAAAACAATATAATTAGTTTAGACACAGACTGACCAACAGATTTCTACAATATAATTAGTTTAGATACAGAATGAACCCAAAAGATTTCTACAATATAAATTTGTTTAGACACAGAATGAACAAAAAAGATTTCGTTTCAATATAATTGTTAGACACAAACTGACAACAGATTTCTACAATATAATTGTTTAGACACAAATGAAAACAGATTTCTACCCAAAATAATTAGTTTAGACACAGAATGAACATCAGATTTCTACAATATAATTAGTTTAGACACAGACTGAACATCAGATTTCTACAATATAATTTAAAAAATTTAGACACAAAAAATTGAACAATCAGATTTCTACAAATAATTAGTTTTTAAAACAGACTAAAGAACAGATTTTACAATATAATTAGACTAGACACAGACTAAAGAACAGATTTCTACAATATAATTAGTCGAGGTTTGCCGAGTGGTTACCCGGCGAATTTTGGGGTGTAAAGAATAGAATCATTGTTACTCTGCCGCATGTCGTAAAGAGGCGACTAAGGAGGTTTGGCTGAAATCGGATGCATGTGTCCCAAACGTGTAGAAGTCTATGCGTTCAGGGCCTACCAAATGAATGTGCAACGTATACTAGTTCTTGGCAAAGATCAAACATATCACAATGAGTGATTAAAATTAGTCGTAAAGAACGAACGCAAAGAAGAAAATAGTCTAGACACAGACTGAACAACAAATTTCTACAAGATAATTAGTCTAGGCACAGACTCAACAACAGATTTCTACAAGATAATTAGTCTAGTCACAGACTGAACAATAGATTTCTACGTATAATTAGTCAGCACAGACTGAACAATGAGATTTCTACGTATAATTAGTCTAGGCACAGACTGAACAACAGATTTCTACCGTATAATTAGTCTAGGCACAGACTGAACAACAAATTTCTACAAGATAATTAGTCTAGGCACAGACTGAACAATAGATTTCTACAGTATAATTAGTCTAGGCACAGACTGAACAACAGATTTCTACAAGATAATTAGTCTAGACACAGACTGAACAACAGATTTCTACAAGATAATTAGTCTAGGCACAGACTGAACAAAAGATTTCTACAAGATAATTAGTCTAGCACAGACTGGAAAAATAGATTTCTAAAATAAAATAGTCTAGACCGATTACAACAGATTCTACAAATAATTAGTCTAGCACAGATGAACAACAGATTTTACCGTATATAGTCTAGGCACAGACTGAACAAAGATTTCTACAAGATAATTGGGCTAGGCACAGACTGAAAACAGATTTCTAGTATAATTAGTCTAGGCACAGAATGAACAACAGATTCTACAAATAATTAGTTTTGCACAGCTGAACAAAAAGATTTCTACAAGATAATTTGGGCTGCACAGACTGAACAGAATTTTTACAAGATAATTGCTAGACACAGACTGAACAACAGATTTCAAGATAATTAGTCTAGGACAGACTGAACAACAGATTTCTACAAGATAATTGGTCTAGGACAGACTGAACAATAGAAATTTACAATATAATTAGTTTAGACACAGAATGAACAAATATTTCTACAATAAATTAGTTTAGACACAGAATGAAAATAGATTTCTGGAAGATAATTAGTCTAGGCACAGACTGAATAATATTTCTACAAGATAATTAGTCTAGGGACAGACTGAACAAAAAGATTTCAAGATAATTAGTCTAGAACAGACTGAACAATCGATTTTTACCTATTAAATAGTCTGGCAGACTGACAACAGATTTCTAAAGATAATTGTCTAGCAAAGACTGAACAAAGATTTCTACAAGATAATTGTACACGACTGAACAATAGATTTTTACAAGATAATTGGTCAGGCAAGACTGAAGAACACATTTCTACAATATATTTAGTCGAGTCGCTGAGTGGTTTACAACGAATTTTTGGGTGTAAAGAATAGAATCCATTGTTACCCCGCATGTCGTAGGGCGACTAAATTTGGTGAAATCGGATACTTTTCCTAACGTAGAAGTCATGCGTTCGCCTACAAAATGAATTTAACTTAACGTTCTTGGCAAAGATCAAACATTCACAATGGTGATAAAATTATGAAAGAACGAACCAAGAAGAAAAAATTGGTCAGCACAGACTGAACAACAAATTTCTAACAGTAATTGGGCTAGGCACAGACTCAACAGATTTCTACAAGATAATAGTCTAGGCACAGACGAACAATAGATTTTTTATGTATAATTAGTCTAGCACAGACTGAACAACAATTTCTACAAGATAATTAGTCTGGAAGAATGAAAACAGATTTCTACAAAAATTAGTTTAAAACACAGAATGACAACAGATTTCTACAAGATAATTAGTTTATACACAGACTAAAGAACAGATTTCTACAAGATAATTAATCAGCACAGACTAAAAAACAGATTTCTACAAGATAATTGTCGAGTCGCCGAGTGGTTACCGGGCTTTGGTTAAAAATAGAATCATTGTTCCTGCCCCCATGTCGTAAAGGCATAAGGGGGTTTGGTTTAAAACGTCTGTTCCAAACGTAGAAATCTTGGTTAGGTCCAAAAGGTTGCAATATCACGTTCTTTAAGATCAAACATATCCTTGGTGATTAAAAAAATTTGTAAGAACGAACGAAAGAAGAATTGTCTGCCCGACGAACAACAAATTTATCCGTATAATTGGCTAGGCCCGACTCCCCAAAAGATTTCCGAAAAATTGGTCAGGCCAGACTGAACAATGATTTTTCCGATAATTGGGCAGGGACAGACTGAACAAGTTTCTACCGTATTTGTCTAGGCACAGACAACAACGTTTCTGTATAATTATTTCCCCAGTTAAAACAAATTTCTAAAAAATTAGTCTAGGCCCAGATAACAAAGATTTACAAGAAAATTGTTGGACGAAAACAATGATATC
This sequence comes from Arion vulgaris, assembly GCA_020796225.1. NCBI lineage: Eukaryota > Metazoa > Mollusca > Gastropoda > Stylommatophora > Arionidae > Arion > Arion vulgaris. Next base: position 16,709 of record JADZMA010000421.1, read on the forward strand.
TCCCGTATAATTGGTCTAGACACAGACTAAAAGATTTCTAAAAGAAAATTTGGGGTCTAACGACTGAAAAACAGATTTTAAAAAAGATAATTGGTCTGGACAGACTAAACAATAATTTCTACAAAATAATTGTCTGGCGATCCACAGATTTCTAAAGATATTTGTCTGGAAAGACTGAACAACAGATTTCTACAAGATTTAGTCTGCACAGACTGAAAAAAGTTTCTCCCGTAAAATTTTTAACCAGACCAACATATTTCTCAATAAAATTTGTTTAGACACAGAATGAAAACAATTTCTAAAAGATAATTTTTTAGAAAAGAATAAAACAGCAATTTCCAAATAATTGTTTAGAAAAACTGACCAAAAGATTTCACAATATAATTGTTTAAAAGAATGAAAAACAATTTCTACAATATAATTAGTTTGAACAGACTGAACTCAGATTTCTACAAGAAAATTGTCTAGGCACAGACAAAAAATGATTTTCAAGATAATTGTCTGGAAGATGACAATAATTTCTAAAATATAATTGGTTTAAACAGAATGAACAACATATTTCTACAATAAAATTAGTTTGACACAGAATAACAAGATTTCTAAGAAAATGGTCTGGCCAGACTAAATTTAAAAATTTCACAAGATAATTAGTCGGGGACAGACTGAACAAAAATTTCTCAGTTTGTCGGCACAGACTGTCATTTTCCGAAAAAAATGGTCTGGGCACAGACTGAACAAAATTTTCCCAAGATTTGTCTGGAAACAGACTGAAAAACAATTTCTAAAAAATTTTATTAAACCAGACTGAACAATAGATTTCCCAAAGATAATTGTCTGGGACAGACGAAGAACAGTTTCCAATATTTTGTCGAGAGCCCCCGGGGTTTTGGGGCAATTTTTGGGGGTTGAAAAATAGAATCATTGTTCCCTCCACCTGTCGAAAAGAGGCGACTAGGAGGTGTGGGTAAATCGATGCATGTTTTCGTGAAGTCTTGGCGTTCAGGGGCCTAAAAAATGAATTCCCTACAGTTCTTGAAAGATCAAACATATCACAAAAAAATTAAAATTGGTCAAAGAACGAAGAAAGAAGTTAGTCTGAACAGACTGAAAACAAATTTTCGTATAATTGGTCTAGGCCCAGACTCAAAACAATTTCTAAAAAGAATTGGCCCCGGGCACAGACTGAACAATAATTTCTCCGTATAATTGTCTAAACACAGACTGAACAGAATTTCTAAAGAAAATTGTCTGGCCAAGCCAACAATATTTCTGAAATTTTTAGGCACAGACTGAAAATAATTTCAAAAAATAATTATCTAACCAGACAAAAATTTTCTAAAAAATTGGTTAGGCGACTGAACAATGATTTTCCCGTATAAATAGTCTGGGCCCAGACTGGGGAATTTCTAAGATAATTGTCAACAGCCGAAAACGATTTCTAAAGAAAATTGTCTGGCCCGACTGATAAACAATTTCTACAAGAAAATTAGTCTGGCCAGACTGAAAATAGTTTTCCCAAAGATATGTCTAGGCACAGACGAACAAAAATTTTCTAAGATATAGTCTGGCCCGACTGAACAACGTTTTAAAAGATAATTGGTCTGGCACAGACTGAACAAAATTTCAAAAGAAATTGTCTGGCACAGACAAAATGATTTCTAAAAGAAAATTTGTCACACAGACTGAACAATAGATTTCACCGTATAAATGTCTAAAGACTGAACAATAGTTTTAAACAAGATAATTGTCTGGAAACAAACTGAACAATATATTTTTTGAAAATTTGCTAAAACAGATGAAATATAATTGTGCAATTTAGTTAATCTTAAAAACCATTGATACATTCTCATTTTACTAATATTTGTGTTCTTTTTATTCAAATAGTGTACCTGCGCGGTTTGTTTAAAAAATGAATTTAAAAAAACTTCTATAAAATATGTATAATTTTTTTTTATCATTGTCCTTTTTCTTTTTTTTAGTTTTTCTTTTCATTTGCTGTTTTGAAGTGTTTTTGGATTACAATATTTTTTTTTTTTTTCCTTTTTGGGCTACACGAATAAATCAGAATTTTTTCCAGCGTGCGGGCCCATGAAAAGGGTTTTTCCCAAATGTAGTCCACATTAATTTGTTTTGTGATTTTGTTGATGGTATTGCAAAGGAGCGACCAAAACTAAAAGTTTGAATTCAATGGCTTCGTTGGAATCAGGGAGAAATATATATCTTCCCTTTAAATTTTCCTTTTAATTAATTCGATGATTTTTCATCATTTTTCACAAAAAGTCGTACCGTTCAAAATCTGGTGGTTTAAATTTTTTCTGAGAAGAATGAAAAACACCCCAAATTTTTCAATGTTAAAAACATGTGGTGGGGCCTGGAAATCAAGTGAATTAAGAATTCGTTGGATAATTGACAACTGTTTGATTCATTCAGTATCGATGGACTTATCGTTGTTCTTCCCTTATTTTTTTTTGAATGAAAATTTATGTCAAACATCCCTTTTTTTTTTTTGCCCCAATATTGCCGTGCACTGAGCCACTGATGATTTTGGTAACAAATTTGGGAAAAACTTTTTGAATCAATTCGTCTGTGGTTATGATGTTCGGGAAATTTGTTGGAATTTATACATCGTGGAATCATCGATTAGCATTTTCCCCTTCCCAATATCCCAAAAATTGTTTTGGCTTCAAAGGTTTTACTGTTGTAGTTTATACGCTATTTCCCAAAATCAATTTCTGTTGTCGCCATAAAATGATGATTTCAGGCATCTTAAATTCATCCGGGGATCTTGATAACTGGTAAGGGGTTTTCCGCGCGAAAAATAAAAAAGTGCGCCACCGAAGGCTGGTCATTTCCTCAAATCTTTTGTGCGAAAGCCCTAATTTTTTTTGCCATGTAAATTTATCCCCTATAATGGTTTACATAATTGGGTACACCCATTAAATTTTTGTTGATATTGATTTGGTATCCCGTGTTTTCATATTAATGGCAATTTTACGGAATGCGCTGTTCGGGCCCCATCTAAAAAATTGCTGCAATTCCAGAAGATCGTTGCCAGTAATATTATTTTGTGATCTATGGTTCCAAAAAAAGTGAAAAAGGGAAAAATTTTTCCTGTGGCCAAAACTTAAATCAATCCAATTTTTACTTGTTGCAGCAAATTTTATATTAACTTTTTAAACAATTTTGGGAAAATTTTTTTGAACAAATGTACCACTTGATTCAAAAATGTGTTTCGTTCCCTCAAATCAAAAATTTTTGGTCGTTTTGATCCATTCCCAGACCAGTCTTTTTGTGTTAAAAATATGTCCTCAATTGAAACCCAAAGCCTCATTATATCGTTTTTGGGGTTTAATGTCGATTTATCTTTAAACGATGAGATTCTTCCCCTGTAGTCTTTTTATTTTCCCCCAAATTCTTTTGTTGGGTGAAGCGTTTTAATATTATTAAAAAAGGCGTATTTGCTTTCCGTATTGGGTGCATCCGGGTGAATTAATTGCATCTTTTTTAAAAGATTTAAAATTTTAAACTTCCCTAAATAACATACGTGACCGTTAACTTTCCAACTTGGGGATGTTGGTCCCGTTTTTTGATTAACATAAGTAAAGCATTCATTGTTTGGGTGAACAGTACAAACATTTCCCATTGGGAAAATTTGAAATTTTTCTACTTTCCTTGTTTTACGTTGAAATTTTTTCCTGTGCTTCCATGTGTATGTTGGCGTTAGGTAAAATAGCGTCTTTTTTAAATATCACCTCGAAAAAATCAGTTAACGTTGGCGATGGTGACAATTTTCATGGCATTATCTGTTGAAAATACACCGCTGTCCATTTTCAAGGGGTTCCAAAAGAAAAACTGTTGGATGTCGTTCATGAATTTTAAAAGATAAAAAGGACTGCTTCATTGCCCAATGTAACGTCCCAGTTGATAATCTCGATTTCATCGTGGATGCGTTTTTTTTCCACCCAAAAACTGCCATATTGCTTCCTTTTTTGACTATTTGAAATTTGGTCATTTCACCGGGTACAAACAGATGATGCAACGAAAGTCAGGATTTTGTTAAAATTTTAAAAACACATAATCTATCCATTTTTTCCAAAAACCCTTTGGATGAAACTGTAATCATAATTAGTATTGTAATGGAATGCCGTTTTTAAACAGCGGCAGGTTAGTCTGGGTAAGGGTGGGATCCGAAAGGGTTTTCAACTTGCTTCCCGTTCGTTTTTTCACTGAACGGACGACAGTGGACTTTGGTTCCTGTCTTGCTTCACGTTGCTTCTGTTTCAGGACGCGGCTAGGCGTACCGAAAAGTTTGAGCCTTTTTGTTGCCATCTGTTTCTGAAACATTACCCTTTTTTTTCGTGCCCCGGGTTGGGCCAAATTTTTTTTTGGGGGGCATAAATTCAAATGTGTGGAAATTCGTGAAGAGCTAAAAAACCATCTTGTTCTCTTCCCGGGAAATTAAAAATCACTGTTGATGTTTCCTGGAATAAATAAAAAAATTTGCATTTGATTAAATTCTATTAGAAAAGCAAAACCGATAAAATTTTTGAAAAATGGAAAACTGTATGAATCATTTGTCGAAACACTCGCCACCTATTGGAAATGGGTTTTATAATTTAATTCGCCCAAGAGTAATTTTGGGTTGATTTACAAAAAAATAAAGGTAACCCCGTTTTGTCGTTAATCTAATATGGGTAAAATTCATTTTTATACTGTACATTGTACATCAGGTAAACGTTTATGGAAAAAAATCTTTCCATTTATAAAATGACAATATTCCCCCAAATGAAAGTATTCCCCGGGTCGTAGTTTTGTTTGTTTAATAATATAGATCAATTTTTCAACATAGCTAACTAAACATTGATGGAATAGATGGAACTTAAAATATGATTTGCAGTATCTATGATCATGATTAGAAACAAACCTTCAGCTTGTAACGGCTTGTTTGAAATATTGACTTGAATCATTTTTTTTTAAATGTTTATTTCCATTTTGTACATAAATACAGCAATTTCATGTTTGACAAATTTTTGTGGATGAGTGACATGCCCGTGAGATGAAATGAGATGCTGGGCTTGGTGATTATCTAATGAAAGTGATGATGATGATAAATATGATAGATACATTGATACATACATTTAAAATATGATATATTGATATATACATTTAAAATATGATATATTGATACATACATTTAAAATATGATATATCATTTAAATATGATATATTGATATATACATTTAAAATATGATATATACATTTAAAATATGATATATTGATACATACATTTAAATATGATACATACATTTAAAATATGATATATTGATACATACATTTAAAATATGATATATACATTTAAAATATGATATATTGATACATACATTTAAAATATGATATATACATTTAAAATATGATATATTGATACATACATTTAAAATATGATATATACATTTAAAATATGATATATTGATACATACATTTAAAATATGATACACATTTAAATATGATATATTGATACATACATTTAAAATATGATATATTGATACATACATTTAAAATATGATATATACATTTAAAATATGATATATTGATACATACATTTAAAATATGATATATACATTTAAAATATGATATATTGATATATACATTTAAAATATGATACATTGATACATACATTTAAAATATGATATATACATTTAAAATATGATATATACATTTAAAATATGATATATACATTTAAAATATGATATATACATTTAAAATATGATATATTGATACATACATTTAAAATATGATATATACATTTAAAATATGATATATTGATACATACATTTAAAATATGATATATACATTTAAAATATGATATATTGATACATACATTTAAAATATGATATATACATTTAAAATATGATATATTGATACATACATTTAAAATATGATATATACATTTAAAATATGATATATTGATACATACATTTAAAATATGATATATACATTTAAAATATGATATATACATTTTAAATAATGATATATACATTTAAATATGATATATACATTTAAAATATGATATATTGATACATACATTTAAAATATGATATATTGATATATACATTTAAAATATGATATATTGATACATACATTTAAAATATGATATATACATTTAAAATATGATATATTGATATATACATTTAAAATATGATACATACATTTAAAATATGATATATTGATACATACATTTAAAATATGATATATACATTTAAAATATGATATATTGATACATACATTTAAATATGATATATACATTTAAAATATGATATATTGATACATACATTTAAAATATGATACATACATTTAAAATATGATATATTGATACATACATTTAAAATATGATATATACATTTAAAATATGATATATTGATACATACATTTAAAATATGATATATACATTTAAAATATGATATATTGATACATACATTTAAAATATGATACATACATTTAAAATATGATACATTGATACATACATTTAAAATATGATATATACATTTAAAATATGATACATACATTTAAAATATGATATATTGATACATACATTTAAAATATGATATATACATTTAAAATATGATATATACATTTAAAATATGATATATACATTTAAAATATGATATATACATTTAAAACATGATATATACATTTAAAATATGATATATACATTTAAAATATGATATATACATTTAAAATATGATATATTGATACATACATTTAAAATATGATATATACATTTAAAATATGATATATTGATATATACATTTAAAATATGATACATACATTTAAAATATGATATATTGATACATACATTTAAAATATGATATATACATTTAAAATATGATACATACATTTAAAATATGATATATTGATACATACATTTAAAATATGATATATACATTTAAAATATGATATATACATTTAAAATATGATATATACATTTAAAATATGATATATACATTTAAAATATGATATATTGATATATACATTTAAAATATGATATATACATTTAAAATATGATATATTGATATATACATTTAAAATATGATATATACATTTAAAATATGATATATACATTTAAAATATGATATATTGATACATACATTTAAAATATGATATATACATTTAAAATATGATATATTGATACATACATTTAAAATATGATATATACATTTAAAATATGATATATTGATACATACATTTAAAATATGATATATACATTTAAAATATGATATATTGATACATACATTTAAAATATGATACATACATTTAAAATATGATATATTGATACATACATTTAAAATATGATATATTGATACATACATTTAAAATATGATATATACATTTAAAATATGATATATTGATACATACATTTAAAATATGATATATACATTTAAAATATGATACATTGATACATACATTTAAAATATGATACATTGATACATACATTTAAAATATGATATATACATTTAAAATATGATATATACATTTAAAATATGATATATACATTTAAAATATGATATATACATTTAAAATATGATATATTGATACATACATTTAAAATATGATATATACATTTAAAATATGATATATACATTTAAAATATGATATATACATTTAAAATATGATATATACATTTAAAATATGATATATTGATACATACATTTAAAATATGATATATACATTTAAAATATGATATATTGATACATACATTTAAAATATGATATATACATTTAAAATATGATATATTGATACATACATTTAAAATATGATATATACATTTAAAATATGATATATTGATACATACATTTAAAATATGATATATACATTTAAAATATGATATATTGATACATACATTTAAAATATGATATATACATTTAAAATATGATATATACATTTAAAATATGATATATACATTTAAAATATGATATATACATTTAAAATATGATATATTGATACATACATTTAAATTATGATATATTGATACATACATTTAAAATATGATATATTGATACATACATTTAAAATATGATATATACATTTAAAATATGATATATTGATATATACATTTAAAATATGATACATACATTTAAAATATGATATATTGATACATACATTTAAAATATGATATATACATTTAAAATATGATATATTATTACATACATTTAAAATATGATATATACATTTAAAATATGATATATTGATACATACATTTAAAATATGATACATACATTTAAAATATGATATATTGATACATACATTTAAAATATGATATATACATTTAAAATATGATATATTGATACATACATTTAAAATATGATATATACATTTAAAATATGATATATTGATACATACATTTAAAATATGATACATACATTTAAAATATGATACATTGATACATACATTTAAAATATGATATATACATTTAAAATATGATACATACATTTAAAATATGATATATTAGATCATACATTTAAAATATGATATATACATTTAAAATATGATATATACATTTAAAATATGATATATACATTTAAAATATGATATATACATTTAAAACATGATATATACATTTAAAATATGATATATACATTTAAAATATGATATATACATTTAAAATATGATATATTGATACATACATTTAAAATATGATATATACATTTAAAATATGATATATTGATATATACATTTAAAATATGATACATACATTTAAAATATGATATATTGATACATACATTTAAATATGATATATACATTTAAAATATGATACATACATTTAAAATATGATATATTGATCATACATTTTAAAATATGATATATACATTTAAAATATGATATATACATTTAAAATATGATATATACATTTAAAATATGATATATACATTTAAAATATGATATATTGATATATACATTTAAAATATGATATATACATTTAAAATATGATATATTGATATATACATTTAAATATATATATACATTTAAAATATGATATATACATTTAAAATATGATATATTGATACATACATTTAAAATATGATATATACATTTAAAATATGATATATTGATACATACATTTAAAATATGATATATACATTTAAATATATATATTGATACACATTTAAAATATGATATATACATTTAAAATATGATATATTGATACATACATTTAAAATATGATACATACATTTAAAATATGATATATTGATACATACATTTAAAATATGATATATTGATACATACATTTAAAATATGATATATACATTTAAAATATGATATATTGATACATACATTTAAAATATGATATATACATTTAAAATATGATACATTGATACATACATTTAAAATATGATACATTGATACATACATTTAAAATATGATATATACATTTAAAATATGATATATACATTTAAAATATGATATATACATTTAAAATATGATATATACATTTAAAATATGATATATTGATACATACATTTAAAATATGATATATACATTTAAAATATGATATATTGATACATACATTTAAAATATGATATATACATTTAAAATATGATATATTGATACATACATTTAAAATATGATATATACATTTAAAATATGATATGTTGATACATACATTTAAAATATGATATATACATTTAAAATATGATATATTGATACATACATTTAAAATATGATATATACATTTAAAATATGATATATTGATACATACATTTAAAATATGATATATACATTTAAAATATGATATATACATTTAAAATATGATATACATTCTTTAAAATATGATATATACATTTAAAATATGATATATACATTTAAAATATGATATATTGATACATACATTTAAAATATGATATATTGATATATACATTTAAAATATGATATATACATTTAAAATATGATATATTGATATATACATTTAAAATATGATACATACATTTAAAATATGATATATTGATACATACATTTAAAATATGATATATACATTTAAAATATGATATATTGATACATACATTTAAAATATGATATATACATTTAAAATATGATATATTGATATATACATTTAAAATATGATACATACATTTAAAAATATGATATATTGATACATACATTTAAAATATGATATATACATTGAAAATATGATACATACATTTAAAATATGATATATTGATACATACATTTAAAATATGATATATACATTTAAAATATGATATATACATTTAAAATATGATATATACATTTAAAATATGATATATACATTTAAAATATGATATATACATTTAAAATATGATATATACATTTAAAATATGATATATACATTTAAAATATGATATATTGATACATACATTTAAAATATGATATATACATTTAAAATATGATATATTGATATATACATTTAAAATATGATACATACATTTAAAATATGATATATTGATACATACATTTAAAATATGATATATACATTTAAAATATGATACATACATTTAAAATATGATATATTGATACATACATTTAAAATATGATATATACATTTAAAATATGATATATACATTTAAAATATGATATATACATTTAAAATATGATATATACATTTAAAATATGATATATACATTTAAAATATGATATATACATTTAAAATATGATATATTGATATATACATTTAAAATATGATATATACATTTAAAATATGATATATTGATATATACATTTAAAATATGATATATACATTTAAAATATGATATATTGATACATACATTTAAAATATGATATATTGATATATACATTTAAAATATGATATATTGATACATACATTTAAATATGATATATACATTTAAAATATGATATATTGATATATACATTTAAAATATGATATATACATTTAAAATATGATATATTGATACATACATTTAAAATATGATATATTGATACATACATTTAAAATATGATATATTGATATATACATTTAAAATATGATATATACATTTAAAATATGATATATTGATATATACATTTAAAATATGATACATACATTTAAAATATGATATATTGATACATACATTTAAAATATGATATATACATTTAAAATATGATATATTGATACATACATTTAAAATATGATATATACATTTAAAATATGATATATTGATATATACATTTAAAATATGATATATACATTTAAAATATGATATATTTGATACACTATATTTAAAATATGATATATAATTTAAAAATGATATATTGATACATACATTTAAAATATGATATATACATTTAAAATATGATATATTGATACATACATTTAAAATATGATATATACATTTAAAATATGATATATTGATACATACATTTAAAATATGATATATACATTTAAAATATGATATATTGATACATACATTTAAAATATGATATATACATTTAAAATATGATATATTGATACATACATTTAAAATATGATACATACATTTAAAATATGATATATTGATACATACATTTAAAATATGATACATACATTTAAAATATGATATATTGATACATACATTTAAAATATGATATATACATTTAAAATATGATATATTGATACATACATTTAAAATATGATACATACATTTAAAAATATGATATATTGATACATACATTTAAAATATGATATATACATTTAAAATATGATACATTGATACATACATTTAAAATATGATACATACATTTAAAATATGATATATTGATACATACATTTAAAATATGATACATACATTTAAAATATGATACATTGATACATACATTTAAAAATACGTTTTAAAGAAAATACAGGAAATTATTATACAAAGTATGACATTTGCATTTTCAAAATTGCTTTCCCACAGGCATGCTCTTGGTGGCACTTCCATCTGAGTTCGGCGGCCAGAGACAAACAGTCCGGCATGACTAAAAACACCGTGTCATCTGTTCTTTTGTCCCTCGGCTTGAGACGTAGACTAGTCTCTACACGACTCGATCCTTATTTTGTTTAAGGAGGGGGGGAAAGGGGGAAAGGGGAAGAAGAAACAATTACCAGATCCTTTGTTCTGTTTTACCACCTGACGTTTGGACTTGTGCTGGTGCAGATATGTCACAATATGACACTTTCACCATACCTTGGATGTGTATACAAGGGATTTTATTCTATATTGGATTTGGATGCAGGCATTTCACATACATTTTAACATACATATTAACATACATTTCAACATACATCTCAATATACATTTCAACATACATCCCAATATACATCTTAATATTGACTTGAATCATACGTCATCGAATCGTGTAGATGCGCATACTGTAACTTCCGAAGAAACTCTCGATGAATTTGCGTTTTCGTCGGAAACGTTAATGGAGATTTGGTTAGAAACTCTCGATGAAATGAGCGTGTTATTATGTTTTAGATTTTTTCGAAAAGCTTCAGCGCTACCTATTTCAAACTGTGACAGGTAGCATCCGACATCAAAACAAACATATCCTGTAAATTTCAGCTACATCTGTTCAGTAGTTTCCGAGTCTATAGGTAACAAACATAAATCCATGCATTCATTTTATATCGATCCTTTTTATATATATAGTAGAAGATGGGACTCTTGCTTCATATTGCATCAGTTCTCCTTTACAATATTATCACTTCCTACGTTCCAAATTTCATTCTTTTTCAGTATCCATTTTGCTTCTTTGATGCCAAAAAATATACGTCTGCTTTAGAACTGTGCTAATTTCTACTCTGAAAGAAGGTTCTAACATTCCAACATCCGATAACAGATATAGATTTAGGCAATAGAATGTTTGTCGTCTGAATGAAGACTTCCTTTCGTATTTGATCTCCCTCCTTCATGGAACCAGTTACCGGATTGACTTTGATCCCTTCACCCGATGCAACTTTTTTCTTTTTCAATCATGGTTTGCTTCACAGCATCAGCATAAGAAGGAACATTTCCAGAACGAGCGATAGTGTCAGCTTCATAAGTAGTGTCTTTTGTCGCCTCTGTTATCTCTGAGGTCCACCTTTTGCGTGGTCGATCTTTGGCTTTGGATACATTGTTTCGTGCTTCATTGCTCTTTGAGGTGTACTGTCTGTTGGTAATCTGTTTATGTGACCGAACTATTTAATTTATTGTTTCTTGATGAAGTTTAGTACTGATGTTGTACCTACTTTTTTCTAATCTGCTTATGTGACCAAACTATTTAATTTATTGTTTCTTGATGAAGTTTAGTACTGATGTTGTACCTACTTTTTCTAATCTGCTTATGTGACCAAACTATTTAATTTATTGTTTCTTGATGAAGTTTAGTACTGATGTTGTACCTACTTTTTTCTAATCTGCTTATGTGACCAAACTATTTAATTTATTGTTTCTTGATGAAGTTTAGTACTGATGTTGTACCTATTTTTTTTCTAATCTGCTTATGTGACCAAACTATTTAATTTATTGTTTCTTGATGAAGTTTAGTACTGATGTTGTACCTACTTTTTCTAATCTGCTTATGTGACCGAACTATTTAATTATTGTCTTCGATGAAGTTTAGTACTGATATTGTATCTACTTTTCCCTGATGTCTTCATTTCTCAACGGTCTCTTCTTGATACTCCCAGCATTCTGCGTAGACACTTCATCTCTGTTGTGACTAGTTTTCTATCGTTTTTGTCAGCGTCAGGTTTGGCACTGGTAGCATAATGTAGGGTGAAAGATTATGTTGAACCCAGCCAATTTAGATAACTAGGCCAGGCAACTGACAGGGAATCCTGACCTAGATCAGAGCAGGAGAGGTGGGGGGATTGGAAATTATAGATGTTTGATGGAACACTGCAAGCTTTTTTGCAAAATTACTCAATTCTGTGAGTCTTTGGTTATTTATTGGTGAAAAATATTTATAATAGTGATATTGCTTATTGTTAAACTGAACTTGTTGCATAATATAACTTCAATTTAGCATTTTGTGTTGATTTTAACATGAATTGGTCTATATACACATCAATACTTGAATGTGAGGTCACGTTGTGTAGTTGTGGTCTGATTTCTCATAATTCTTACCTGAGTCCGAAGGCCATAAGTATATAGTTGCTGTGGTTGAACATTGCTCTTTTTGTTCATGGTGACATATTTGTATTTTCAAACCCGTTCATGGTGACATATTTGTATTTTCAAACCCGTTCATGGTGACATATTTGTATTTTCAAACCCGTTCATGGTGACATATTTGTATTTTCAACCGTTCATGGTAACATGTTTGTATTTTCAAACCGTTCATTGTGACATGTTTGTATTTTCAAACCCGTTCATGGTGACATGTTTATATTTTCAAACCCGTTCATGGTGACCTGTTTGTATTTTCAAACCCGTTCATGGTGACTTGTTTGTATTTTCAAACCCGTTCATTGTGACATATTTGTATTTTCAAACCCGTTCATGGTGACATATTTGTATTTTCAAACACGTTCATGGTGACATATTTGTATTTTCAAACCCGTTCATGGTGACATATTTGTATTTTCAAACCGGTTCATGGTGACATATTTGTATTTTCAAACCCGTTCATGGTGACATATTTGTATTTCAAACCCGTTCATGGTGACATGTTTGTATTTTCAAACCCGTTCATGGTGACCTGTTTGTATTTTCAAACCCGTTCATGGTGACATATTTGTATTTTCAAACCGTTCATGTGACCTGTTTGTATTTTCAAACCCCGTTCATGGTGACCTGTTTGATTTTCAAACCGTTCATGGTGACCTGTTTGTATTTTCAAACCCGTTCATGGTGACCTGTTTGTATTTACAAACGCGTTCATGGTGACCTGTTTGTATTTTCAAACCCGTTCATTGTGACATGTTTGTATTTTCAAACCCGTTCATTGTGACATGTTTGTATTTTCAAACCCGTTCATGGTGACATATTTGTATTTTCAAACCCGTTCATGGTGACCTGTTTGTATTTTCAAACCCGTTCATTGTGACCTGTTTGTATTTTCAAACCCGTTCATGGTGACATGTTTGTATTTTCAAACCCGTTCATTGTGACCTGTTTGTATTTTCAAACCCGTTCATGGTGACATGTCGTATTTTCAAACCGTTCATAGTGACCTGTTTGTATTTTCAAACCGTTCATGTGACATGTTTGTATTTTCAAACCCGTTCATGGTGACATATTTGTATTTCAAACCCGTTCATGGTGACATATTTGTATTTTCAAACCGTTCATGGTACATATTTGTATTTCAAACCGTTCATGGTGCATATTTGTATTTTCAAACCTGTTCATGGTGACATATTTGTATTTTCAAACCCGTTCATGGTGACATATTTGTATTTCAAACCCGTTCATGGTGACATATTTGTATTTTCAAACCCGTTCATGGTGACATATTTGTATTTTCAAACCGGTTCATGGTGACATATTTGTATTTTCAAACCCGTTCATGGTGACATATTTGTATTTTCAAACCGGTTCATGGTGACATATTTGTATTTTCAAACCCGTTCATGGTGACATATTTGTATTTCAAACCGTTCATGTGACATTTGTATTTTCAAACCCGTTCATGGTGACATATTTGTATTACAAACCGTTCATTGGACATATTGTATTTTCAAACCCGTTCATGGTGACATATTTGTATTTTCAAACCCGTTCATGGTGACATATTTGTATTTCAAACCCGTTCATGTGACATATTTGTATTTCAAACCCGTTCATGGTGACATATTTGTATTTTCAAACCCGTTCATGGTGACATATTTGTATTTCAAACCCGTTCATGGTGACATGTTTGTATTTTCAAACCCGATCAAGAAACTTTTCGATTATTCCGTTTCAAAAATAATAATTTTATTTTGACATGGATGGGTTGTAATTCTCTTGCTGAATCCCTCAACTTGAAGGACCACCAAAAAGTCACATTTTGTCTGCTCACTAACTCTCAACCTGTCTGACATGGATCAGCCATAATTCAAAGCTCTAGACAGCATAGCTTTCCGTATCAAGAAGGTACATGCTCCGCCACCGGATGATAGTGATCTCGTGTTGAGATAACCCCACATAGCACTCTATCATAGACTAGACACACATTTCAACTGCTATACAAGGATTTTCTTAGCTTGAATACATTTGTTAAACTGCGCCGCAGCTGCTGTGTAAGAGCTATGTAGTTGACAATTAGTTTACTCAGTAGAACTGAGCATGCACGATGTTGATGAAGATAACGATAACTATTTTATATTTAGTTTACACAGAGTTTCTGACTCTTCATTCTCTGTAACCAACTTCCTGTCATCTCACGTTTACTTTTGATATCTTTTCTATTCTTGCAGAGTTTGGACCGACAGGATTTCAAATGTTCGGATCTATGAGGAGAGAAGTAGACTTCTCACAGCCTGACTTGTCAGAGCCTGAGGCCACTACCTGTTTCGCCAACCTAGTTTGTCACAATCTAGCGTGATGCTACCTGTGTCGTCACAACCTGACTGGTCACAACCTAGCGTGCCACTACATGTTTTGTCACAACCTGACTGGTCAAAACCAATGAGCTATTATCTGATGTCACAACCTGACTGGTTACAATCCAACGAGCCTCAACCTGTTTTCTCACAACCTTTCCATTCAAAACCTAATGGGCCACTACATGATTTGTCACAACCTGACTGGTCACAACCCGACAACCCGCTACCTGTGTCGTCACAACCTGACTGGTCACAACCTAGCATGTCACAACCTGACCTGTCACAACCTAGCGTACCACTACATGTGTCGTCACAACCTGACTGGACAAAACCCAATGAACCATTGCCTGACTTGTCACAACCTGCCCACCAAACCTAACAGGCCCACTACCTGATTTGTCACAACCTGCTAGGCCAAACTCTAACATGCCTCAACCTGTTTTATCACAACCTGCTAGGCCAAACCCTAACATGCCTCAACCTGTTTTATCACAACCTGAAAGGCCAAAATCTAACTTGCCGTTACTTATTTGGCACACACTGACTGGTAAAATCCAACTGTCACCACATGCTTTGTTACAACCTGGATCACCACATGCTTTGTTACAACCTGGATCACCAAAACTTAGCCAGGGAATACATGTCTTGTGACAAACTACATATTAGAACGACTCCACAAAACATAGGGAATACATGTCTTGTGACAAACAGGGAATACCTGTCTTGTGACAAACTACATATTACAACGAATCAAAAACTTAGCCAGGAATACATGTTTTGTGACAAACTATATATTACAACCTGAATCCACAAAACTTAGCCTGGGAATACATATCTTATGACAAACATCGAATACACATCTTGAGACAAACATCGAATACATCTTGTGACAAACATCGAATACATATCTTGTGACAAACTACATGTGAGGTGTGAGATTGGGTACATCGAAAACACAACGTTTGTAGAGCTAATTATAATATCAAATAAAGAAAGTGCAAGTAAACCAACGTTTATTTCTCATACTTTGTCGTAAAAGAAATACTGTATTGTATGTGGATGCACGTTGTGAATACAACAAGAATAAATAGAGGAAATAATAGAGAAAAAAAAGAAAGAAATGACGAGCGAGTGAGAGAAAGTTGTATAATTGGATTCCATGAATTGAAAATCGACTGCCAGAGAGAGAGAGAGAGAGAGAGAGAGGTTTTTGAAGAGGCGAGAGAGAGAGAAGGCAGAGGAAGAGAGAGAGTTTATGTGAGAGAGAGAGAGAGTTTATGAAAGAGAGAGTTTATGTGAAGAGAGAGCAGAGTTTATGTGAAGAGGCGAGAGAGAGAGAGAGAGCAGAGAGAGAGAGAGAGAGAGGTTTATGAAAGAGAGGCGAGAGAGAGGTTTATGAAGAGAGAGAGAGAGAGAGAGGAGTTTATATG
Organism: Arion vulgaris; assembly: GCA_020796225.1. NCBI lineage: Eukaryota > Metazoa > Mollusca > Gastropoda > Stylommatophora > Arionidae > Arion > Arion vulgaris. The sequence continues at coordinate 34,643 of JADZMA010000421.1, forward strand.
AAAGAGAGAGAGAGAGTTTATATGAGAAGAGAGAGAGAGAAAGAGAGAGAGAGTTTATGAAAGAGAGAGAGAGAGAGAGAGAGAGAGAGAGAGAGAGAGAGTTTATTTGAAAGAGAGAGAGAGAGAGAGAGAGAGAGAGTTTATGAAGAGAGAGAGAGAGAGAGAGAGAGAGAGAGAGAGGGGAGTTTATGTGAAGAGAGAGAGAAGAGAGAAGAGAAGAGAGAGAAGAGAGAGAGAGAGAGTTTATGTGAAGAGAGAGAGAGAGAGAGTTTATATGAAGAGAGAGAGAGAGAGAGTTTATTGAAGAGAGAGAGAGAAAGAGAGAGAGTTTATATGAAAGGAGAGAGGTTTATAGAGAGAGAGAGAAGTTTATAGAAGAGAGAGAGAGAGAGAGAGAGAGTTTATATGAAAGAGAGAGAGAGAGAGAGAGAGAGAGAGAGAGAGAGAAGAGAGAGAGAGAGAGAGAGAGTTTATATGAAAGAGAGAGAGAGAGAGAGTTTATATGAAAGAGAGAGAGAGAGAGAGAGAGAGAGAGCGAGAGAGTTTATTGAAAGAGAGAGAGAGAGAAGGGAGAGAGAGAGAGGGAGAGAGAGAGAGAGAGAGAGGTTTTATAAAGAAGAGAGAGAGAGAGAGAAATTTTTAAAGAAGAGAGAGAGAGGAGAAGAAGAAGAGGAGAGAGAGAGAGAGTTTTGGAAGGGAGGAGAGGTTTTTTTGGAAAGGGAGGAAGAAAA
>JADZMA010000422.1:0-35365 GCA_020796225.1 Arion vulgaris
CTTTTGTTTGGGACAATATCGAAATAGGAAGACTGCATTAAAACTTGGTAAATGTAAACACGTACAAACAAAGTACTATGGTTTACAAAATCCCCAAAACAGTGACGATAAACAGCAACTTTCGACCAGCAAGGCCTTTATCAAGCAAACGAACAAGCAGGGTGACAAATTAAAAGGGAAACACAAATGGACGACCAAATCCAGCGTTCAAAGGAAAATCTGGAATAAAAACAATAACGAAATAATGTAACACAAAAAACACATAAAAACTAGAAATGAAAAACAATGAAACATCTAGTAAATATATGCGAAATCAACATATGCCCATATAGATTATAAAGCATGGGAAGAAAGTATAAACATAAGAATGTAATACATCAACATATCCCATAAGATTACAAAGCAGGGGAGAAAGTACTAGAAGCATAAGATGTAATACGTTGGGCGGTGAAAGGTACCACAAAAATCAACCGATTCTATGGCCCTTATTGGGCCGCAGGAGACTCAGTGACGATTGCCCAACCTTCCGCGATATCGCCATGCTCTGTGACCCTGTAGCTACCCTTTTCCCTGATCTGGCCATTCAGGGCGATGTCAGGTCACAGCCATCCGATCATGTTCCTCTGATGATCGTAGTCGATTTGCTCTGGAGAATCTTTTGATTTCTTTGTATGTCCTTTTGCGACCGCATGACTCGTATTACATTCTTAGCTTGACTTTCTTCCTTTATAATCTATATGGCTATGTACATGTTTTCATGTTTATTCATTCTTTGCTTCTTGGTACTTTCTTTTCCCCATGTTTTGTAATTTTTCTATGTATTTGCTTATTCATTCTTTGCTTCTTGTCCCATCTTTATAATCTATATGGGTATTTTTTGCATGTATTAAGTTATATATTTCTAGATGTTTCATTTTTCTTTTCTTTTTCTGGATTTTTATGTTGTTTTTGTTTACAATCTTTATTTTTTATTCAGATTTTCCTTGTCTTGTTTTTTGGGTTCATTTGTGTTTCATTTTTTTCCCCCTTTTGTTCGTTGTGATAAACCGGGGTCGAACGTTTGTGTTTATCGTCCTGTTTATTATTTTGTAAACTATAATTATTTTGTTTGTACGTTTTTCACTATTTGAAGTTTTACTCAGTCTTCCCTATTTTGAGATTAACAATACTTGTCGTCTTGTGCTGTAGAACAGTTTCAGATTAGATATATTCATTTTCACTTCGGACACGTTCATATTGCTCCGTTGCCAACAGCGACTAACCATACCAGTTGGATGTTGTTTGATAATCTCATACATATTGTCTGTTCTTTCTGGTCATTCAATCTTGAATCAAACCTTCATCTAGCAGTAGGGGAAAATTGGTTTAAGTGAAAGTCGTCTTTGGGCCACACTATTGAGGACATTAAGAATGCAGCTCTATCCATTGGCTGACCACCTCCATCCCCGATATAAAGGCAGAGCCAGCCTGTCTGCTCTCTCATTGCCATCGACAACCCTGTGCTCCGGAACAAAAGGAATGTAATTCTGCAATCACTGATGCTTGAGTGATTCAGTCCATTGCTGTATCTTTCATCATCAGCATCCACCTTCTGGATCATCTCAGAATGTCTCAGAATGCCCATAAGGGGTAGTTTTATGATTCCAGCAGAGTAGTACCCTTTGTCATCCCATTCTAATTTTTGTTATTCTTGTTGTCATAATATGCCACTGGCTTCCTTGATTTTCTGCCGTATGAGCTTGCAGAAGGCACATCCAAACATTTGCTAGAACAATATCCGCATAAGCAAAGTTTCCCAAACTGATCGCAAAGAAGCTACAGGAAGAAAGTTGAAATCTACATTACACCCAAAAGAAAATTCCCAGAAACCCGATTTCTTACAGGGAAGAATGTACCAACGAGAGCAGATGCACAGTCATAGATCCGAGCCTAAATATAGGCAAAATGGATCATACCTGGGACTGCCCAAAAAAATAAACACCGTTGAAACGGCACACACTAAAGGAAAGCCCTGAGGCTCATTGGTCTGAAGGTTTGTCCCGTACCCGTTCTTGATGTTTGGCTGTTTTATATCACATTAAATGATAAAACACCAAAGCACGATCAGGAAAGAAGATACAAGATAACGGTAAAGATGAGATGTATTGTTGAGATACAACAGTTATAGTGCTCAGATAGTAAAAGATACTTGGCCAAGATGAGATGTATGTTGGAATACAGCAGTTATAGTGTCTTAGATAGTACAAGAAGCTTGGCCAGATGAGATGTTTGTTGGAGATAAAACAGTTATAGTGTCTCAGATAGTACAAGATAACTTGCCAGATGAGATGTTTTGTTGGAATACAACAGTTTAGTGTCTCAGATGGGTACAAGATACTTCCCAAAAATGAGATGTATTATTGGAATAAAAGTTATAGTATCTTAGATAGCCATGATGATGTCTGCCATGATGCTCAGGAAGTGGTTATTAGATGTTATGTTGTTATCGTCGACATCATGATCTTTTGGCATTCCCATTGTGCTCTGTCCTCCGCTGCAGTCCATCCCAGTCCATTTTGCTCACCATTCCGAGAAGTTGATTACTATATCTTCTCTCTCTACCACGAAGATGACACTGTCTGGCATTTCCAAACGCCTAATTCTCTAACCTAATTCTCAGTTATTAGATGCCAAGAACCTTGTGGATTTTCTGGGAACCTTGAACAAGAGCATCTGTCGCATTCAACCAAGTTTCCAAAACACACACCAACCAAGTACTACCCACACACCAACAATACTACACTTAAAAACTTCAAGACTTTGGACATTGTTTCAGAAAAATATTTTATATAAACTTTAATATCTTACAATATATACTTTACATCAGTATTCACAAATATTTCAACATAATCAGTGAATTCTTACATTTGCAGTCGCTACATTTTTTTCTCCTCTTTTCATCTTCTTTTTCTTTCTTTGTTGCTCTTCTCCATGTCTTTGCTTTCTAGCTATCAGATTTCACATTCTTTCTTTCTTTTGTCCTCTGCTTTTTGCCGTTAAGTGTGAGTTTAACTAATGATCGGGTTTTCCCAAAATAGTGCTTCGGTCACTTGATAGCTGTGGGTTCTAAGATGTCTGTAACTCCATCAACCCCTCTTTTGGTCTCCCCCTTTCCCCTTGATGATTCCCTTTTCAGGTTGTACGCTCTTGAAACTGGTATATTCCCGCTCCATTCATACCAAGTGACCAAATCATTTGTGTATCTGTTTTTCAATGAATCTAACAACAGGCGTTGTTCCGACTGTTCTTCTAATTTCCTCTTTTCTTCTATATCTTTTTGTTTTATTTACCACTTTCCTCAAGTATCCATTTCAAAGTGGTAATTTTCCTTTCTTGTTCTTTTGTCAGCACCATATTTGGCACTGTAGCAGAGTGTTGTATGAAGATTGCATTTATAATCTGTCTTTAGTCTCTACTGGAATTGCTGGGTGTTTCAAGATTGGGTAAGTTGGTATGTAATGTTGTTGACATGTGGTATCTTAGTTCGGTCTCTCTGTCCAGTCTACTATCAGATGTGAAGATACTTCCAAAGTATTTGAAATCTCTCACTTGCTTTAGCGTTCTATCCTTTATTTGTATGTTATGCTCACATTCATTCTGGTATTTTCAAATTTCTGTCTCTATCATCCATCCAGCTGCTAACTTATGTCCTTTTTATAGTCTTACCATCGGCCTTACCACTTTTGTGCACTACCATGTGTAACTAATGTTTTGCTTCAAACTTTACTTTGACATGTTTCTGTCTGTTGATATTGTCTATGTTATATTATGTCACCCAGACTTTGTTGGAGCTACGTGCATCTGAGTGCTCTATGGAGATATGACTGATCAATGCTTTCTTTATATTATGTCACCCAGACTTTGTTGGAGCTACTGGCCTCTGCTTTATTTATATATATATTCAGATTGGTGCTCAAAATTGTACACAGAAGAAAATGTTTATTCAACTAATTTGTTTCTTTATTGTACAATAATATAAACTATACATCACAATTGTATAACTTATATACTGGTTAAGTGTTCATCTGCAGGTGAGCAGCAGTATTACCCAAACATCACACTTGTTAGCCTTCTCTTCTCTAAGTATTCTTATGTGAACAATAAATACATCAGCTGCAGTGCACACAGCGCCAAAAATATGCCTTGCTAAGCTTCTGTCTTCTTCTTTGTGTTTTCAGGTGCACCCAACATCATACCGTTGCTTTGTGGTATAGTTTCTCTACAGTATATATTTTGGTACAAATGGCTGTTGATGGAAATAAGAGTGAGAGAGGCTGGCTGGCACTGCAATCATATCGAGGTCAGTCAATAAATAGCTGACATTCTGAATGCCTCATGAGTGTGCAGCAAAGAAGATTTTCATCTAAACCAATCCAGGTCAACATCTAGATTGCAAGAGCTGGGATTGAAGATTGAAGTGGCCAGAAAAGAACATACAACAGGTGTTTGAGTATGCTCATCAATCAACATGGAACTGGTACAGTTAGTCGCTGGACACTGTTGAAGATAATCAAGTAGAACAAGCAGCTATGGATATGTCTGGAGTGCAATGAAGATATTACGAAGTAGAACAAAGCAGCTATGGATGTGTCTGGAGTGCAATGAAGATATTACGAAGTAGAACAAAGCAGCTATGGATATGTCTAAGGTGCAATGAAGATATTACAAGTAGAACAAAGCAGCTATGGATATGTCTGGAGTGCAATGAAGATATTACAAGTAGAGCAGGCTGCTATGGATATGTCTGGAGTGCAATGAAGATATTACAGAGTAGAACAAAGCAGCTATGGATATGTCTGGGGTGCAATGAAGATAGTGCAGTAGAACAAAGCAGCTATGGATATGTCTGGAGTGCAATGAAGATAGTACGAAGTAGAACAAAGCAGCTATGGATATGTCTGGAGTGCAATGAAGATATTACTGAGTAGAACAAGCAGCTATGGATATGTCTAGGAGTGCAATGAAGATATTACAAGTAGAACGAAGCAGCTATGGATATGTCTGGTGCAATGAAGATATTACAGTAGAACAAGCAGCTATGGATATGTCTGGGTGCAATGAAGATATAAGTAGAACAAAGCAGCTATGGATATGTCTGGAGTGCAATGAAAATGTGCAGTAGAACAAAGCAGCTATGGATATGTCTGGAGTGCAATGAAGGGTATCGAAGTAGAGCGAAGCAGCTATGGATATGTCTGGGTGCAATGAAGATATTACAGTAGAGCAAGCAGCTATGGATATGTCTGGGTGCAATGAGAGATATTACGAAGTAGAACAAGCAGCTATGGATATGTCTGAGGTGCAATGAAGATATTACAGTAGAACAAAGCAGCTATGGATATGTCTGAGGTGCAATGAGATATTCACAAGTAGAGCGAGCAGCTATGGATATGTCTGGGTTGCAATGAAGTATTAGCAAGTAGAACAAAGCAGCTATGGATATGTCTGGGGTGCAATGAAGATATTACGAAGTAGAACAAAGCAGCTATGGATTGTCTGAGTGCAATGAAGATATTGAGTAGAGGCGAACAGCTATGGATATGTCTGGGGTGCAATGAAGATATTACAAAGTAGAACAAAGCAGCTATGGATATGTCTGGAGTGCAATGAAGATATTACGAGTAGAACAAAGCGCTATGGATATGTCTGGAGTGCAATGAAGATATTCAGAATAGAACAAGCTATGGATATGTCTGGAGTGCAATGAAGAGTATTCAAGTAGAACAAAGCAGCTGGATATGTCTGGAGTGCAATGAAGATATTCTGAAGTAGAACAAAGCAGCTATGGATATGTCTGAGGCAATGAAGATATTACAGTAGAACAAAGCAGCATGGATATGTCTGGAGTGCAATGAAGATATTACAGTAGAACAAAGCAGCTATGGATATGTCTGGAGTGCAATGAAGATATTACGAAGTAGAACATATTTTCATGTGCATTGCTAGACACTAGATTGAGAGAGACATATACCACAAATATCACATTAGCAAGATTCTTATAAATTATGTATCCTTCTGTGCATTTACAGGTCACCAAAAGTTTGTTATTCTGTTAAACACAACAAATGTCTGACTATGAGGTTTCTCTCCTGTATGTTTTTATGTGCATTTTCAGATGACCAGACTGAAAATCCCCAGCACAAAATCCATGTGTAAGAGCTCTCTATATTATGTGTGTTCTTCAAGTACTTTCATTTAACCACTTGCTGTATGAAACAGATTACAAACATCACACTTGTAAGGTTTTTTTTCTATATGTTCTTTTGTGTACCTTCAGATAACCAATTGATGTCAATATGGCACATTATATAACATACTTTTAAGGTTTCTCTTGTATATGATCCTCTGTGTACCTCAAATTATTGATACTAGTAAACACAGCTCACAAACATCACACTTGTATGAATTCTCTCTTGTATGTATTCTTCTGTGTGTTCTCAAGTCACTAGATTGAGAGAATCCTACATTACAAACTTCACATTTGTCGTTTCTCCCCTGTATGCATTCTTCTGTGTGTTGTCAGGTGGAGAGTCAGCGAATCCTACACTACAAATTCACATTAAATGGCTTCTCTCCTGTATGTATTCTTGTATGTATTTTCAGTTTCTTTTCTGTACTGAATATGTCTTACAAAATCACACTTGTATGGTTTCTTTCCGTATGTTTTCTTTTGGCTGTCAGATGACTAGATTTAGAAAATCCTACATCACTAAACATCACACCTATGGTTTCTCACCTGTATGTATTCTTCTGTGTGCTGTCAGGTGACTAGACTGAGAAAACCCAGCACTACAAATATCACACTTTACGGTTTCTACCTGTATGTATTCTACTGTGTACCTTCAGATCACCAGCTGATGTAAATACGGCACCACAAACATCACACTTGTAAGGTTTCTCACCTGTATGTATTCTACTGTGAGTTTTCAGGTGACTAGTTGTAGAAAATCTCACATCTAAACATCACATTTGTGTGGTTTTTCTCCTGTATGTGTTCTTATGTGTGCTGTCAGATGATCAGATTTAGAGAATCCAAACACAAAATTCACACTTTGAGCTTGCTTGAATGTGTTTCTTTCTATCACAGAAGATCATTAGAACAAAAACAAGTAAAATCGCAGTTCTGACATCTGAAGGTAGCTTCTCTGCCTGAATTTTTTTCATGTCTGTTTAGATTATAACTTAAGTAAATCCGAGACCACAAACTCACATTTGTAGGTTTCTCTGAACTGTTGCTACTCATTTCATGTTTATCATTTTGTGAAACAAATAACTCATTTTCTAGCATTTCATTATATTTCTCATTATTGACAGTCAGACTGTCATCATTTTGAGCCATGATATAAGCATTTGCTGACATTTCCTGACTCTCATTCTGAGCCATGACATAAGCATTAGCTGAGCTTCCTGGACTCTCTTAAGTCATGCAGTCTCTGTTCTCTAGATGATAAACCTAGTTCTTTATTCTTGTTTTCTGTTTGTTTCTATATGCATCATTATGCTTATTTATCATCTTATACTCTTCAATCTCATACCTGCATTTACACTAACAAATGTTTTGTTCTCCTCACCGTCTGTCTTATCTCCTTATCTAGTCTCAATTTTGATTGTGTATTCTGTTAGTTACTCCTTATTGTCCGTTTCAAATGTATTTATCGCTATATGTATCTTCTGTTCTGGAAGATTCTCTGAGAAATAATCAGGTTTTTTATTTGGGAAGCACTAAATCCTATACAGACTTTAGATTTTCATAACGTCAATCTGGCACTTGTTGAAGTAGTTTCTTGTAGCACTTGATTTCTGAACTTTAGATTTTCATAGTCAATCTGGCACTTGTTGAATAAGCTTTTGTACTAGCACTGATTTCTGACAAATGAAACAGTGAAAGTTATAAAACATCAAAATTTAAAAACAATACAACATATCACTTGCATGAACAGAATAGTTGACATGGTACATAAGTTTACCAACAAGCTACCAATAGGCTGAACTAAACAGATAACATTTGGTACTATGTTAGCGTACTGTTCACATGCCTTTTTCTACTTTAGCGAGAGCATGTATCAAAACTTTACCTGAACTTGTGCCAGGACAATTTTGTATAAATATTGGATAAAAATAATGGCGCTTTATGAAAAAAAATGTCATACATATGTATTTTGGTGACATTAATATTCACTTTATTCTTCGTATGCTCCAAATGACCACTTGTTAACCACACTGTGTGATTTGTATGTGATCTGAGCCTAAGAGTGATTGTATGTTGTGACAGTTATGCGCATACAAGTAGGCCAGCACATACGGTTTCTGCAATGCTATGTATTTACTTGGTAGCTTCCACAGGTCCTATAGTAGCCTCTTCGACTGCCTTGTAGGTCCTCGACATGCCTTGTAGGGCCTTATGACATGCCTTGCAGGTCCATGTGTACTATTCTTTGCTTCCCGACAGGCCCCAGCACCAATGGGCAAATATTTACTTAACACTTTGCTGCAGCCATTTTTCAACAAAGTCGCTCACTGCCATCTATTTTCGGTATGATCAGTTTTCCAGGTGACAATTTTAAAAATAGTAAAAATAAACTAATAAACTTAGGACTTTTTAAACTGTGGAATAGTTAGTTTAGTTAGTTAGTTTATTCCTTTGAACAAAGCGGCACATAGGGCGAGGTTTTAGATCTCCATGTGATACGGTTCTTTGCTAGCAGTTGGAGATCTTGTGTGGTTTTACATCCCAATAGTTTACTTTCTTGTTGGATGGTTCTTGAAGAGTGGTCTTTGGTCTTCCACGTTTTCTTTTCCCACTGGTGACCACATAGGTCTTGTCGATTTAGTCTCTTTTAATCTGATCTAAGAACATGACCTAAATATTTCACCTTGTTTCCTTATAATATTTGGAATAGTGTTCATATATTAATGAGCTACTAACCTGTCTATATGTGGAATCTATTCTTTATAATCCACAAGCTATTGTAGTAATTGATATCCCCATACCTATCCACTATGTGTTTAGCCTTACAAATATGCTACAAATCGGACTATGCCGGCGTTTACCGTGTGTATGTTAGATCCGCCATTTTGAGAGTTGTCAGAACAATAGGAGTAGTACATCACGGGACCCCCGTTTTCTGCAGCGATACTCCGTTTAAAAAGATATCATCGATGGCACATATCCTCCGCCGACAAAAGTCTGCGGCAGCGGCAGAAAGAGTTAGATTGCCATGACTTTTGTCGTCGGTGGCAGCGAAAGTATTAAAGTAACTTGAAGAATATACACACTCTGTATGTCAGTGAGAAAAGTCAATAACAAATCTTCAGCATCTTTTCTTAGCACTTTCCAGCATATATTTGTACAGCAAGATTAGAGTAGTTCATTAAGAACACAGCTAACTAATACTTTTTTTCAAAATGTGTATTTTGGCATCCAATCACAAAGGTGTAATTGCTTGTCTGTTTACCTGTGATTGGATTCCATCTTTCATGATCTCATCACCTTATAAAATCTATTGCAACGTTCACAGCATCAACACTTTGATACACTTGTCTTACATTTATTACACTAGATCGATGGTGCTCAGACAGCCAATTATTGGTAAACTGCCCACTATGCTTCAAATACTTGGTTGGTAGACTGCAGAAGATGTAGACATGCCAAAGTAACATCCAACATTATGACTGTAACCAGAGCTAAAGTGTGTTGCTGTGTTTAGATATGAAATGCAGAGAAAGCATAGCACGGCAAATAATTGTACATGTTTGTTGCGTGATCTAGATATAATTTGTTTAGGTATAATACTGTGACGACTGTCTCTGAAATACTTCTAGTTATACACAACCGCCCAAAAGTTCTTTGACCACTATAATTCAATCATTATGTCAAGATTATTATTATTAATTATAGCAATTGAATTGTCTTCATCATGTGTGGTGGCGCTGTGAGCTTAGTGACTGTCTATTAACTCCGACGTTCTGAGTTCGAATCACGCTGCGGACAATTTGGTTGCAAATTGTTTCGCGTGATTTTAAAAAAAGGACGATGGCACCACCCGTTCAGATTGCAATGGCAAACTACTTAACGTAAATGCCTAGAAAAATTACAAACAGCGTTCTAAACTGGGGTTGATTCGCAAAGTCCTGTAAAGGATATGCAATTTACATTTTCTCACATCCTGTGAGAATCATCATCATCAGGTGCCGTCTCCACATCGAAAGGGTTGGCTGCAATGAATCTCAAGCATCCTCTGTCTTTCCCTTGGTTTGCACCTGCTAGGCTGTAACCTGTCTATTTCTTAAGTTTCCCTCCACTTATCTCTCGGTCTTCCTCTTGCTCTTCACCCTCAACTTTCCACTGACCACTTGCTTGGTCCACCATACTAGAGTACTAGACCTACTAGTAATTTATTTAGTAAAGATTTTATCATGGTGTCATGTCTTTTTATGAATACACGACCCATAATTTTAAGGAATGAATATTACCATTGCACGATGTTCAAGTATAATTAACGTCACTTTGATGCTTTCTTGTAGAATGTCCCTTTATGATTTTTCATTTTAATTGGAAACACCATGGCCTGATAATCTCAGGACAATCCGCCATTGTTTACATGACATTGGCTATTAAAACGTAACACGTTTATTGTATCTTCAGTTATCAGTTATATGAGGACAATCATCATAGCACTCTGGACATGTCGCAAGGGGCTCTATCTTCGTCTCAGTAAATCCAGCAGCGTCCAGCGACCCAAAACGCCAGTTCGATGTTGATTAATCAATCTCTTTACATATTTAGTATGTCGTTTTTTTCGGGCTGCACAATGTGTGACACCCATCTCTTTCAATCAGGTCAGCAGTGGGATTCACAGCCCTGAAACTCCTCTGTTCGGAAAGACTCAGTACATGAAGAATGTCACTTCGATCCATTGCAGCTCCCTCTGATATTGTAAATCAAAGCCAGCCAATCTATCAGCTTGTTCATTACCACTAACTCCTGCGTGCCCGGGGACAAAAATGAAGGTGATTTCTCTGATCATTGTCTGTACCAGTCCTCCCCCCAGGTGCTTCCCCCTTTCCTGATTCGACTTTCAACCCTTGCTCAGGGGAGTCACTAGTATAAAAACACAGAGTTTTTGGGGTCCCAAACCCATTTTACCCTCCAAAACCCCCCAAAACCCCCATTGTCAAATTTACTTTGTTTTTTTCCCCAACTAACCCCTCTTTTTTTCCTTTCTGGGCGTCCCTAAAAAAGCCCCCCTTTGGTTTTTGGCAAAGCTGAAAATCAATTGTAAATTACATCACTTGATGATGTCATTCAGAACCCCCTTTTGGCTTTACAGACGGGCCCAAACCTTAAGGATATGTTAGTTCCGTCGCCTCAAGCCTCATCCAAAAGTCTTTTTGGCACCACCCGATGGCAAAAAAACCTTAACACTTTTAAAATGTAATACAGACCCGCACGGTTTTTTTCCAAAAGCCCGTTCGTTATTGAAAAACATTTTTCCGTCGAGCCCCGTAATATTATCTATGCCTTATCTGAAGCGGTGCAAAAAGGCCTATGGGAAACCGGCGGGAGACTCGGTGCCCGGGTTCGCCCAACACTTGCGCGATATACCCCAAATGCTCTTGCCCCCTTGCCCCTTTTAAAGGATCTGGAAAATTCGGGAACGCGATGCCCCGGTCAAAACCAAATCGATCATGTTCCTCTGATGTAGGTCGTTTTCCCCCGGGAAAGAATCGGTTAAATTTCTTTTATGGTCCCTTGGAAAACCCCACATAGGCCCCAACGTATTACATTCTTATGCTTCTTAGAAACTTTCTCTTCCCTTGCTTTGTAATCTCTTGGGTATATTTTTGCATGTATTACATTTTGCTTCTTAGTATTTTCTTTTCCCTTTCCTTTAAATCCTTTTAATTTATATATTTGCATTTATTAAAAATTTTTTTACTGGATGTTTCATTTTTTTCTTTTTTTCTATTTTTTATGTTTTTTTTTGTTTTTACTTTTATTTGTTATTCGTTTTTTTTTCCCAGTTTTTCCTTTCGATACGTTGGTATCTGGTCGCCCATTTGTTTCATTTTAATTTTACTCCTGTTTGTTCTTTGGCGAAAAAGGCCTTGTTGGTCAGAAACTTTTTGTTTATCTCACTGTTTCTTTTTTTGAAAAAAACTTTGGTACTTTGTTTTGAGTTTTCCATCATTCAAAAAGGGCCTCCCCCCCCCGTTAATCAGTGATAGATTATTTTTTTCCCACCCTTAATAGATGAATTTCTTTTAAAGCAGTCTCAAATTGGGGGCGAACCCATTCCTCTCTTTATAAATTTCCCGGAAAGGGACCCTTTTTTTTTTCTAAGCTATCTTCCCCCCGGGCTCAGCCATGATCTGCCTCTCTTGAGCCCAGACACCCTTTCTCATTGGTTTCCCATGGAAGGATGTTCCTTTTTCATTGATTCCAGATATGATCAACCTTAAGTTTCAATTCTTTGAATTTTTGGGGGGGTCAAAAAGGGGAAAATCGCATCTTGTATTTTTTTTATCTCAATCATTTTTGCTGTGAAGCGTCTTGGGAAAAAAACTTCTATTTTCGGTGTTTTTGCCCCGACGTTGTCGTCCACCCCTTTTGCGGGGACTCTGAGATATTATCTATCCATCGTGTTTTTTTGGCCCTCCTTCACCCGGTTCGGGTTTTTTGGGCACGTGATGGTAGAAATTGGGGTTTCCCCATTCTCATTAGATGGACCCCTTTTCTTTCTTCTCGGGGGACTGTATGCAGGGTATGGTCCCAAACATCTTCTGATTTTCCCTCGTTTCTCCCTCTATCTCCTTTAACGTTGACAGTTTTTCCGTAAAACTTTTCCCTTTCCCCAAGGGGTGTAACTTAAGTTTTTCATCTCTTTCCCCATGTTTATTGTATCATCATCATCAAAAAAGGCTTGCCCTGAGCAGAATTTTTCCCCCAAAAACAGTCCTCCAAAATTTATCTCTCAGGGGCCCCAGATGTCCTGCCTCTGCAGCTTTTTAAAACCATCTTTTACATCCTGGACCCCATCTTTTCTTCCTCTTTTTTTCTTTTTTCCCGGTTATGCCTCCTTAAATTTTGGTTGTCCCCAGCCTGTCTGTTTTTTTCCCAAAATACCCAATTTTTCCTCTTTCTTATTTGAAACTTAGCAACAAATTGATATTTTTCTTCTTCTTTTTTTGTAAACACACTTTTACCGGGTTGTTCCCCATTTTTTGGGGTTTATCTTTATTGAATGAGAAATTTACACGTTGCCTCATTCAAAACTCCCACATAAAAGGGGTATTTTTCCCTTTGTCTTTTTTTTTTCCCTCCCCATGACGTGTATTGACAGAAGGGGCTTTCGGAAGCCTTCCATGTCCCCAAAGGCGTCAAACAGGGCTGTGTACGGGCCCCAACACTCTTCAGCATGATGTTTGCTGCCATGCTTACGGATGTTTTTGGGGAAGGGCCCGGAAAACATGGGGTGGGGGGGAAAAACAAGGACAGACGGTACCTTTAAATCTTCGGGTTAAAATCCTCCCCCCAAGGTAAAAAAATCAACTACCCCTCAAACCCTGTTTTTTTGCGGTGACTGTCCCCTCGCTCCCCTTCTGTGGAAGAAATGCAAAACACATGGAAAAGGTTCTCGGGGCCCTTTGTGATAGGTTTCCCTCACCTTTAACACCAAAAAACAGGGTCGGGGCCCCGGCCCCCTAGAACAGTATTACGTCGGTCATCAACTTACACCAGCGTCTCATTCAACGGAAAACTTTCCCTTTATCTTGGCCCCCTCCTTCCAGACCCGGCAAATGGTTCTGGGGGTCCCTAGGATGCCAAAGCCAGTGCTGCTTTCCCGGAAAGGGGTTACGTGTCCTTGTGTGGAAGGGAAAGGGGGATAAGCATAGTCAAAAAGCTAAAATTTTACCGGGCCATAGGTGCTCCCGCGCTTTCCAAAGCAGACAGGGAACAGTTATAGCAGACCCCAAAAAAAATTAAACCATTTCCACCCCCCTTCTAAAAGAATCAAAATAAACTGGGGGACAAAATTCCAGACAGGGGGAAGTCCCCCAAAAAAAAGACCCCCAAGCGTCAACCCCCTGTTGCAGAAGGTTTTGAGATGGGTCGGTCGTTGTAGTGCCTGATAAACCCCCAAAACAGTTGATTTATGGCGAGCTTGGGGGCAGACGTTTGGCTGGTGGACGGGCCTTTAAGAACTCTTAAATTGTCTCTGAAATGCTTCGATATAGACAATACGTGCTGGGAATCCCTTCCCAAAGATCGCCAAATGTGGCGGCGCAACAAGAAAAACCCAATAGGGGGGAATCATCGTATTTTTTGGGCCCTGAAAAAAACGGCCCCAAAAGACAAAAACACCCCTAATTTTAACCTTGATCTATCCCCCTGTGGTCGGGGATTCTGTTCAAAGGTTGGACTCCCAGTCCCCCTCCGCACACCCAGAAAGTGAAACCCAGTCCCCGTCTGAATTTTGTCATCATCGCTTGCGATGGCCCTAATTCCGGTTTGTTGGGGCCCATTAAATTTTCTTTCTTTTTTTTCCTTTGCTCTGTTCTGGTGGTTGTTATTTTTGATCTGTTCTGGTGATTGTTATTTTTCCTTTGACTTTTGCTACGCCACCCTAACCATTTTTCTGGTCATCATCTCCCTTTTTTTTCCCGATGTTCTGTTTTTGGGGAAGCTGTTATACTATGGAGTTTGGCTGAAATTTTTTATTAAGTACCCAAAACCCCTTCATTCTTCGTTCTCAATGTAATTAAAAGAAAGGTTATGTCCAAACCCTTTAACCCATGTTGGTGTCTGTCTTTTTTTGGTGCTGTTGGAAATTTTTCGCATGCAGAGCATTTCCGAAATTTTAAAGCTGCGCTTTGCTCATTGTCCATGTTTGGCTCGGGAATAAAAAGAAAGGTATAGTGGTTTCCCGTTGATGAAATTTCCCAATCCCCAAGGGTTTGTGGATCTACTGTCCTGTGCAGGGTGTTCCGGGTGGAAAAAAACAATATAAAACCAAAACTTTGGGAAATTTTTCTCATCCGGAAACAGTCTCGTCAAATAACCCCCACGCTCTTTAGCTCAGGAAAAAGTCAAAAAATAAAGAAGTCATTGAAAAGGGGAAAAGGGTCAATAAAAAAATAAAACATGGTTTGTAGAAAAATAACTAAATATGAAAACAAAACCCAAAGTTTTTTTTACATACTTTTACCCCCTTTTTTTCTCAACAAAATTTTTCCAAACAACATTGATGTACTTATCCACCCTTTTGTATAAGTCAAAAACCTGCATAGAACTGCATACGGGGCCCTAAACCACGTTTTCACGTCACATTCAACCTCAGTGTCATTCGAAATGTCTCCCCAATTTGGGTTTTCGTGGAAAAAAAGGGTGGAAATCATAAAAAAGTCGGGACTGTAAGGTGGATTTTCCCCGGGAACCTCCCACCGTAGTTGGTTAATTTTCTCAGTGTTAATTTTGGGTATGGGGTTGGGTGGTCATGAAGAAGCAACACCCCCCCTAGTCAGCGGGTCCAAAGTATCGTTTTCTGGTACGATTAAAAATTCCATTGTCCCCTTTTCCAAAACTGGTTCGCCTCCCCGGGCAACCCCAAAAACACCGCCAGCATAACATTCCTGCGGGTTGGCGTAACCCAAATTTTTTTGCCCGTGGCAAGGGATTTTTCCCCCTGCATTGGTTTGGTAAACCCATAAACGCGAAAGGTTTCGGGTTTTAGGACCGTGCATCGATTTCAAAAACCTCCCATAGTCGCCTCTTACTTTGGCGGGAAACAGTGATTCTATTTTTCCCCCCAAAATTTTTTGGGCCCCCGGTTCACTCGGGCGATGCCCCCTGTTTCCCCCCCCCAGTAACAATCCTTTTTAAACATCTCTTCTCCTTCATCTTCTAAAAAACAGAGATAAAAAGGGGACGGGCCCAAATAGTTCTTTTTGTGTTTTCCTTAATTGTCTGGGTACTCACCATGACCCCCATTTTTAAAATTTCAATCGATCCCCCATTATCTAAACCCAAATTGAGTACCCTGGCCCGGGATCTCAAAGTCTATCTTTCCCTAGCCTGTCCCTCTAATCATCTCCTCCAGTTTTGTAAAGATAGGACTGACACAAAGTTAAAAGGAAAGGTCCCCAAAAAATAATACTAGCAAAGTTGCCCAGTTTTTGGCATGTTAGATACCCGTGAATCACACAACGTCGGCTTTTTCTGAGGTCACAAAAATTGGTTCAACAAGTGCCCCATGGGGCAAACAAAGAGACCAAAGTAATTTAAGAAGACACGCCATTTGCTTTAAAGATCCGCTCTTTTAGTCATTTACTTTTTTTTTTTCATCGCAGCCCACGACGGAACACAAATCAGTTGTTTTTTTGGGTCAGATCGATGAAACAGCGTTAAAAAATTGCTTCTTTAAAAATATTGTCATTCATATGGTAAAACCGATTGTTCTACTTAACTTAACATATTCTCCCAGATCGGAAAACTAAATTTTTAAGTAAAACCAGGTTTTTTTCGAGGGTTTTTTAAATTTTTTTTGGAACCTTAAAAATTTCGGCGGTACTCCCAAAAACATCGTATTTACGTGAAACTGCTTTAACTTTTTTTTCCCCAAAATTTTTCCATTCCCCCGAAACATTTTCTCTCTTCTAAAAACTTTCTCTGCCCTCTAAATAACCTCCAGACTTACCTTTTTCTCTGTGCTCCAAAGCCGGTTTGTTTTTTTGGTCCATAACAAATGCAGGTTTGCGTCTTCTGTAATTTTTTTTCGTCATTTTACTTGTGTCAACGATTTTCAGCAATCTAAATAAAAATTTTTTAATTTTTTTTTTATTTTTAAACATTATTTATCCCTTTTCCCAGTTGACTTTTGTATCAGTATAAACGGTAAAAATTAAATATCTCCCCCTAGATCTGGCTGCCCAAGTCAGCCAATTCGTCAGCGATAGCCCTTTTGGTGGGATCTTTATCGCCCCTATTCAGATTTATTGAAGTCTCATTTTTTGTCCCCTTTTTCAAAAATTAAAATAACTAGTGAATCATTTCAGTACCCTTTTTAAATTTTTTTCCCTTTTATGGCTTTTCATGTTTAAAAAGTTGTCCTTTTAAAATTTTGCACTCATTGTGTTTCTTAAACTTTGTGACAAAAATATAGTCTAGTGAATTTCAAATGTAACTATTGCAGATCATCTCATTTTTTTTTTTTAAAAATTTAAGTTTTCTTTTATTTAATTTTATTTGAACAAAAAAATTGATCTTTTATATCAACATATATAAATGATTTAAAAAAAATACCCAAACATGTTTGTATTGAGATGTGCATACAAAAGTAAATATATAAAACTCCCCACTATTCAAAGTCCTCAAACAACACACCATTTCCCCGATAAATCCAAAAAAATATTTAATACAAAATTAACCTCTGATGCTAAGTGAATAATTTTAAAACTTTTATTATTTTCTAAATTGGTTTTTTTGTGTGGAACATATAATGACCCCTAGATCAACAGTTTTAATAAAAAAATATTGTTGAATCTCTCCCTGCAACTTCTTCCCCCTTTTAATAACATTAAAAATATTTATTAAAATTTATTTTAAAAAATGGAGATGGGGGTTTGAATAATTTTTCTCAGAAAGTGTTAAACCCCACCATCATTTTCAAAACAAGGTCAATCCATGGAAAAAGAAAAGGGTATTATTCATTAAAAATTGTTTATCTAAATAGTCAATCATTTTTAAACAATCAAAAAGTTTTGACTTTAAAGAAAAAAACTGGGAAATCATTTACCTGTAACTTAACTATATAAAAATTGGGTTTTAAAAAATTCGGGTTTTCTGTATCATTGTGTTTCTGGACAATTAATCAATTTAAATCCCAAAACTCAGGTTCCCCAAAACTTTCCCAAAGGCCTAAAAAAATTTGCCCCTTCAAGTAAATGTTCATGTAGAAAATGATGCAGTATTTTATCACTAATTATCCCTTTAGTTCAACCACTTAAAAATTAAAAATCTGAAAAGTTTACATAAAAAAAACGTAGATGATCTTTCAATAATTTTCATTTTTAAATTTTCTCTAGACTTTTTATTTTGTCAAACTTCATTTTTGCCAATTTTTGCTAAACAATGGTAAATTTAAAAAGCTTTTAAATTTTAAAAAGAAATCCTATAATTAGAAAGACAATTTAAAAGGGTACTGAAAATTCACTAATTTTTTTTAATTCTAAATCACAATTTCAAAAAGGGAGACTTCCAATTTAAAAATGAATAGTTTCAGTAAAATCCCCTCAGTCTTTTGCCGTCTATCCCGACAAAAGGTTCCGGGCAACTAAATCAATGAAGGGTATTTAAAATTTTCCGTTTTCTCGATACAAAATCCTTAAAAAAATAAAAGTTTTGGGAAAAAAAAGAAAATTTAAAAAATTTTATTTGCTTTGCTGGGTATCGTTTCACAAGTAAAAAGACAAAAAATTACGAGAAAAATCCAAAAATACGGGGATTTTTTATGGAAAATCCAAAACAAAACCCGGGTTTGAAAAAATGGGAAAAATATTTGGGTTTTTGACGGTAACCGCCAAAAGAAAAAAGTTTCAAAAATTTGGTTTGGGGAAAGAAATTTAATGCAGTTTTAGTTCCATTTTTTGGGGGAATGCGAAAACAAGGGTTAAAATTGGTGACCAAAACAAAAAACTTTTAAAAAAAATTTAAAAATAATGTAAATTTTCCCGATCTGTAAAAAATTTTCAGTTACGTTGAACTTTTGTTTTTCTATGAATGACACATATTTTATATGGAAAAAATTGTTTAAAACCCTTTTTATCGATTCGATCGAAAAAAATTTCTTTTTACTTTGTTCCTCCGGGGCTCGATAAAAAAAAAAATTTTTAAATGATAAAAAACAGTGTTTTCCCCTTTAAAAGAAAGGCAAAGGGCCAAAATTTTTTCGTTGCCCCCAATCCCCGCCCCCTTCCCCACAGCGTCAGGTCAGGAGAATTTCTAAAACGGGCCCCAATTTTGCGCTTTAATATTCTCCTTTAAAACGCCTCTGGTTTTCTTGGGGGTCCATCTTTTTTCCTTTGGCCGGGCCTTTTCTTTTTCCCATTTGGTCGGGAACTTTCTCTTTGGGGTGCACTGTCTGAAGGGAATCTGCTTTCTTTGGGCCAACCCAAAAATTTTTTGTTTTTTTGATGATCATTCTGATGTTGTACCCCCTTTTTTTTTTGATGTCTTTTTCCCCAACCGGGCTCTTCTTGTTTTCACCTAGCATTCTGCGTAGAACTTCATCTTATTTTACTGGTTTTTTTCTATCGTTTTTTTCAGCGTCCGGGGTTTGGCCCTTTTTTTAACATAATGTGGGGGAAAAATTTGTTGAACATTGCTCTTTTTTTTTCCCCGGGGACGGGGTTTGCATCTTAAAATTGGGGATTTTCCCTATCATTTTGATTTCTTTTTTTTCATCTTTATTTTAATTTACAAAAATAATACAAAAATGGAAATTAAAAGAAATTCTGATGGAAAAACACCGGGTTTCTGGGTGCAGGGTTAAAAGGGTTTACTTTCAAAAATACCCCGACTCAAGCGGGCAGGAAGTATGAACAGAAAAAATATCAATGCGGGGCGCTTTCTTATTTACATGGGCAAATCTCCCGACACTGGAACAGGTTCAAAAAAAAGGGGTTAAATTTGGACTTGCCGGGCAGGTGTCGTCTTCTTTGGGGAAGTGGGAAAATATACTAATCAACCACATGATTTCGGTGAAAAATGGACTTTTTTGGGGTGGCTGCTGAAAATGGGAAAAACAATTTTGAAACAACCAAAAACACACTTGATTGGAACTTTTCATGGAAGGAAAGGAAAGGGCCCAAAAACCAAACAAGTATGGTTGGGGAAGAAGTCAGAACTTTGGAAGGCTGAAGTCTCAGGGGAAAATAATTCATTTCAGTAACAACTAAAATGTTTTTCTGGGGAAAAAACAAACCGGTGATAAACCCTCCCCTGTTTTCCCGATCTAAACAATTTTATTTAAAAAAACATCTCACCCCGATTCAAGCCACCCCTATTTGGTTTTTTTAGGACCAAAAAAATTCCTCCGGTGGTAACCATTGGGGGTCCGATCTCCTTTTTTTACACAGGAATCTCAGCGACAGTGCAATTGCCTTTCCGGCAGGTCCCCCTATGTAATTTTATTTGATGGGGAAAATACAATTTTTAATTACCCCGGGAAACAAGGGGAAAAAACGGGGGCCCCTTTTTTAAATCCTTCTGTTGAATATACAAACTGATTTTTTAAAAACTCCCGAAGAAAAAGTTAAGTACCCGAAACATAGATAACAAACAAGATATCTTACAGACATCTATTACAAGATATAAAAAATAGATTTCAAACAAGTGTACATTCCCGGGCATCTATTACAAAAATATCTTATCTTGAAGGGGGGGGGTAGCTGTGGGCAGAGTTGTGGGGAAAAAAAAATTTTGAAAAGGGAAGTCTTTTGAAAAAAGGCTTATGTATAAGCTGAGGGGACAAAAAAAAGCCGAAAAAAACCCAAAATTGTCTATAAAACCGGTTTGGCCCAAAAACGAAAAGGCCATATAATTACAAAAAATAGAAAGTAAAAAAAAAAGGCCCAAAAATTTTCCACTTTTTCAAAAAAGGGTTTAGCCAGTCAACATATTTTCTTGATATTCTTTATTGCCCCTTTCCCAAAACAAATCAATATCCATAAAGGGGAATATCTTGGGCTTTGGGTTTTTTAAACCCAAAATTTTTTTGTGAAACTATAAAAATGAAATTTCATCAATTAAAATCAATTCAACACCCCGGGGGCCATAACCCAAAAGGAAAATTCCCTTTATTAAAGTAAACATTGTATATCAAGAATCTAATTACAGATTTTGAATAATCAATCCCAAAAACAAATTTATAGGCACAAATGATATCTAAAGGGTTTTTTTAGTTTTCGTCCCCATTCCATTTCCCAAATAAAAAACTCAAACAATAGTTTAACATCAACCCTCTTTAACCCAACCCTATCATTTCCAAATACAAACTCAAAAAAGGGGTTTTTCAATCCAAAACTTAACCACCCATATACATTTTCCAAAAAACAAACTCAAACAATAGTTTAACCCTCTTTCCCCCAAACCCCCAATATACATTTCAAGTACAAACTCAAACAATGTTTTAAAATCTTTCCTCTTAACCCCACAAAACATTTTTTCTCTAGAATCTACATTTTTTTGCTATATGACACAACAACAAAACCCGAGCCTTTTCATGGGGAAACAAAGTAAAAAAAAATTATAGTTTTTTAAAAATAAACAGTGACGATATACCCCGCAAATTTTTTTTAAAAGGGCCCTTTTTCAAGCAAATGACACAACAAAATTTCAATTTTGGGGAAAATTTTAAATGGAAAGATTACATATTGAAACATTCAAACCCCATCCCCCTGAAAAAATGGGGAAAAAAAAAAAATAGTGCAACCCCCCCAAAACCAGAAACGGAAAGAAAAGAACAATAAACAATTAAGTGAATATATAACAAAAATGAAGCAAATCACAGTTCAAGGCATGAGATGGAAAAAAAAAAAACATGGAATGTTGGCCCTTGAGTCAAAAAATTCTTTAAAGGGATAGCAACTTAAAAAAAACGGGTTTCCCGGCCCAAAAAGGGGTTTTTGATCATCAGAAACATGATCGGATGGCTGTGACCTGGACTTGGCTCCCATTTGTTTGTCTTTTCAGACATTTTGGGTATGAAGTGCCTGTCCCCTTGTTTCCCCGGCCCCGGGTAAGGTGGGGCTAATTCCTTCCTTTCCCCTCATTGGGTTGAAACCACAATTCTCTTTTCCTGAGTTGATAGGTCAACAATTACTTTTTTACTTCGCACTATTTTTTATTCCATAATAGAGGAAACTTTAAAACTTCACTATTTATTTACATATCAGATGGTTTACTCGTATCAACAAAAAAAATAAAAATCAGTTATCATCTGTTTTTGAACTAGACGATCCTCCCAAATACAACATCCCTTTTTAAATTCAAAGTTGCATTTTGACCAGGTTGACCACATTTGGGCTGTTTTTTCTCCACCATCTATGACACCAATAAACATCATAATTACATTGTTCTTATATTTTTGGTCTTAGATCCCTCCTTCTCCCTCCAAAATTTCTCCTCAAAAACGAATAACAAGCCAATTTTACCCAAAAAAAACAATTTTTCATTCAAAAAAAGTTAATTTTTTTCTCTTCTAGTGAAAACCTACCAAATCATTGACACCACCGACAACTTAAGAAAAAAACTTTTCTCATTTACCCTTAAAACAAAACTGATTAAATTTTTTTAACTTTTTCCCCCAAAAAAATTTTTTAACATTTTCCCTGCCTCCTCCTTTTCATGGGGTTTCTCCTCTCTAGTCCCCCTGGGAGGTTTTCTCCGATCCCCTTTTAGGTCTCTCTCTCTCTCTCTTGTTGCCCCATCCCCCTGGTAAATCTCTCTCTCTCTTGGGGTAAACCCCATGGCCGGGTTTAAGGGTCTGGGTTTTGGGGTAAGGGGCTCACTTCTTGTTCCCCTTTTCTTGGTTCTTTTTTCAAGGGGGATCAAAAGATGTGCCGTTTCCCGATCCTTCATGTCAGTGAGGGTGTGGGGTAAATTTAGTCATATCAGAACATCGATAAAACAGAAGGGGTTTCCCGCCTAAAAAATTGAGCATATTGAAACCCCTTGTCAGTTGGTTTTTATAAAATATGTTATAAAGTTGCTCCCTCACAAAATGCATTTTTAAATTAAAAATTCCTAAAATTTTTTACTATCTTAACAAATGACATCAGAGACCATCCTCAGTGCCCACATAGTTTTTTTACTGCCCGCGAATCTTCCTGTGGCCCAAAAAATTGGAGCACACATGGTTTTCTGCAAGTGCAATGGTGATGGTCCCATCAAAACCCAAACCCCCGGGAAAAAGTTTCCTCTCCTGGCATTTTAATTAAAACTGATAATGGACATCTTCAAATGTTGTCTTGGTTTTGGTTTTAAACGGCGTCATTGCCTAAGGGCCCCTTGGGGGGCACAGTCTCCCCAACCCGATATCAAAGGGGCCCATCTGATGGGGTTTCCCGTGGCTCGTTGATTTAAAACACCTCTCACTCTTTCTCAGGCATCCCGTTCGACTTGAACAGCGGGGAACCGAAAATGTTAAATCGCGGTCGATTCAACATCGATTTTTGTGTCCTCATCCAATAAGTCCGGAAAAAGACGAAGAAAATCCCCATATCCCTCTTCCCAAATCCCCAACAATGATGCTTTTATCAAGCCTGTCCCTCTCATTAAGTAAACCCTGCATTTAGGACATTTTATCCACACCCAAACCCTGGGGTTAAAACTATGGCCCCACATCCCAAAAGTTGTCTACATCAAAAGTCCCCCATCTCATATTCCCTCTCTTCATTTTTCTCATCCGGAAATCCCCCCCTCTCATAATTTTGTCTTCAACCAAGAAAACCACCCCCCTCCATTCCCTCTCTTCATGTTGTCCCACACAAAGTCCACCCCCCTCCCCATTCCCTCTCTCTTTTTTTGTCTCATCAGGAAATCCCCTCTCAATTTTTCTACATCAGCCAAAATCCACCATCTCATTCCCCCCTCTTCATGTTGTCTACATCAGCCAAGTCCACCCCCCCTTCCCTCTCTTCATGTTTCTCATCCAAAGAAATCCCCCCCTCACATTCCCCTCTCTCTTCATTTTGTCTACATCCCCAAATCCCCACATCTTATTCCTCTCTCTTATGTTTTCTACATCAACCAAAATCCCACATTTTCCCCATTCCCCCTCTTCATTTTGTCTACCCTCAATAAATCCACCTCTCCCCTTCCCCCTCTTCTTTTTCTCATCCCCGCCAAGTCCCCCCCTCCATTTTCCCCCTCTTCATTTTGTCTATAAAAGAGTCCCACCTCCATTTCCCCTCTCTTCTGTTGTCACCCTCAAAAGTCCCCCCAAACTCACATTCCCTCTCTCTTCATGTTTTTCCCTCAAAGTCCACCATCTCACATTCCCCTCTCTTCATATTTTTCTACATCAAAAGTCCACCCTCTCCCTTCCCCCTCTTCATGTTGTCTCATCAACAATGTCCCTTTTCCCTAAATTTTTGGGAAAAACTATTCCTTTACATCATATTCCTTAAAGCTGTCATTCTCTTTGGGTCCCCAAAATACAAGTACATCTAGAATCTGGTAAGGTTCAACTGAACAGGGTGGGGCAATTTTTGATAAAAAAGCTCTCAGCAAAAAAAAGTCAAAGGTATCTGCTTGGGGAAAATTTTATGGGAGATTAATAAAAAAAAAAAGAGCAAAAACCCCACGGGGCTACTTAAATAAACAAAACATTAAAAAAAAAAAATAAGGGGGACCCTTCCTGTAAATTTTTGTCAAAAGTTGAATCAGATTGTAATGATGGGTAAAAAAATCATCAACTACTTTTTCAAGAACTCCCGTGTTCAAATTCCAATTGTTGTCACAACAATCAAATCTGTGTGGGTGTTAAAATATCTAGATAAACTATAGAATCAACCAATTTTTACATTCAACACTGACCATGCGGTAAAAACCAGCTCACAGCAAAAAAAGTACCAAAATTTTCACAGAAATCTGCATACTATTAGGCCCCAACCCGAACAAATCTTCACACAGATGGTGGGGACATATACAAATCTGGAAAAACACTGGTTTTTGACAGTCTTAAAAATTTTAAAAAAGGGGTCCCGTGGTCTCAGGCCCCACCATCATGGGGAAAAGGGGCTCAAAGGGGCTCTGCCCCCTGCACCTTCTTCCCTCTCCGATCAACTTCTGCTATTCAACTACTCTGGTATTGTCATAAACAGGGCCTCCGCTTGAGACCTTCCCCCCCGGAATAATTTGTCCCGTAGGGGGTTTTTCTGTGGCCAGATTTCCATTCTCACACCCCTCCAGGATGGAGCAGTCTTGCAGAGATTTCTCTGGGGACTGTTTTTGGGGCTCCACAGATGCAACAGCAGTCAGGACTCATTCTCTGGGGTGCTCTGGAAAAGTCCCTAAGAAAAAGGATTCTAAGTCTGAAAAATTGTGCTTTTTTGTTTTTTTGTATTTTATCTGCCTTCTGGGTTGTATCCTCCCTTTTTTTTCCCACATTTTTTCCCCGGATTTTTCCCCGGAGTCTTTTTCTTCTGTAAACTTTTGGGGTTTGGGGGGGTTGTGTTAGGCTCCCTCCCCCCTTTGGGTTTTTCCCGCCTTTTTATTTCCCTGGTATTTCCCAAATGTGCTGGGAAACCCACTGTAAAACTCCCGTGGAACACCAAAAACCCGTCCCCCGGCACATCTGCAAAAATGCCCCCGTGTGACATTGTAAAAATGGAAATCTATAAAATAACCCTTTTAAAAAAAATTTTGAGGACCCGTGTAAGGGTCAAATTCACCTCCCTTTTTTAAAAACATAAGATAAAACAGCAGAACTTGATTGGAAGAAAGTCTTAGACTGGCCTACTTTTTTGACATCAGAAAATGTTGCCCGGATAATTTTGGGTCTTAGAATTATACATAGATTCAAATTTGTCGAAAAAGTCCCAAAAATGAATATATTTCTATTACAAATGTTTTCTGCACAAAAATGATGGTCCCCTTTAAAATCCCCTTTGAGGGGGTTCTTCTGTGGAGCTTTGGGTTATCCCCGCTGGGTGAAAACAGCATCCAAAATAAGACTTTTACAGTGTCTCTAACCTTTTTTCATTCGAATTTTACTTTAACGGAAATTGCTGCATGGATTCTCCCATGGGGAATTTTTTTTTTTCATTTTGTTGGCATACATGCTCTAAAATAACCAATAAAAAATTTAACCATAAATACCATAAAAATCGAACAATAAAAAGGGATCTGAGCAGGCTCATCTATCAACATGAACTGGGGACAGTCAGTGTGGAAGCTGGGAATGGACACCTTTGGGCTGTCCGAGTGTAATGAAGATATTATTCCAAATTGAAACCAAAAATTTTAATCTGTATGTGTTTTCTGTGCCCTGTTGGGTTGCTGTTGAGAAGGGAAACCCGCTAAATATCACCCCTTGGGTTTCTCTCCAGAAATGTTTTTTTTTTGTGTCTTGTTTAAACTACTAATTGAGAGAAACCCTACAAAAAACCCCATGGGTTTTTTCTCCCGTATGTATCTTGAGGTGCCCTTGAGGGCACGGGTCTAGTAAATACCCTCCAAAACCCTTACATTTTGAAAATTTCTCTTTCTTTCTTCTGTGTGTTGTCATGGACTGGTGGAAACCCTTTATTTCAAACATACATTTGTAAAATTTTTTTCTCCAAAAATTTCATTCTTTTTGTATTGTCAAGGGGCCAGATCTATAAAAACTGCATCCCCAAATATCACACTTAAAAGGGTTTTTCTCCTGTATGTATTCTTCTGTGTCCTTCAGGTCACCCGGGGCTAATAATTACTCTTCCAAAAATCACAATTTAAAGTTTCTCCCCAGTATGTATTCTCCCATGTACCTTGGCCTTTTTTTGGGTGTAAAAAAAAAATTAATTTTAAAAATTCACCTTTCAGTTTCCTCCGGGATACTTTCTTCTGGTTTTTAAAGGGGGGATTAGAATCAGGGAAAAACTACTTCCAAAAATCACATTTTTTGACTTTCTCTCCCGTATGTTTTTTTCTTTTGCTGTGAACCCAGCCCGGGGAAATCACACTTGTAAGGTTCTCCCACTTATTTTTTCTGTGTTTGATCCCCGGCTCAGAGTCTGGAAACCGACACCCACAAACATCACCCTTGTGAGGCTTCTCCCAGTATGTGTTCTTTGTTTTTCCCAAGGTTGGGGGGATCTGATAAAATTAACCCCAAATCCCCCTTTTGCGGTTTTCCCCGTATGTGTTCTTTTTTGGGGTGTCGGGTTACTGGGGTCGTGAATCTTTTCACAAAAATCACACTTGTGGGTTTCTCTCCTGTATTTATTCTTCTTATCTTCAATCCGCCTGAATTACTAAAAAATTTTAAAAATATCCAAATGGTTTCTCCCCCGTGTGTCTTCTCTTTGTCCCTTAATTTCCCCGCACTAAAACTGCACCCGACATCACACTTGTAGGGTTTTTCCCCCTTGTTTTCTTCTGTGTACTGTGAAATGACTTAAGGGAAAAAATCCTCCACAGATTCACATTTTGGAAGGGTTCTCTCCTTTTATGATTCTTTGGGGGTTTTCAAAGGGTACAGATTCAGAAATCCCCACAACCCAAAAATCACATTTGAAAAACCCTTTTCCCCCAGATTTTTCTTCTTGGGGCCTTTAGTGATGGTCTAATAAAATCCCTTTCCGAACCCTCACCTTAAGGTCTCTCCCCCTTTTTTTCTTTTGTGGGGTGTGAGTACTAGAGTAATTTGAAACTTTCACCCCAAAAAAACACCCGCTTTTGGTTTCTCTCCCGTATGTTTTTCTTTGTGCACTTTCAAACTCCTGCCCCAATTTTATACCCAAAAAATCCCCCCCCTTTAAGGCTTCTCTCCCGTATGTTTTTTTCTGTGTCCCCTTTTTTACACCAGCATTAAAAAAATTTTAAAAATCACACTTGTATGGTTTCTCCCCCGTATGTTTTCTTCTGTGTCTGTGGTGACTTGAACAAGAATCGATACCACGATATCACATTTGTAAGGCTTTCTCTCCTGTATGTTTTCCCCTTGTGTTTTGTTAGACTTCAGATTCTGAATTACACCAAAACATCACATTTATAAGGCTTCAAAGCCAGTATGTATTCTTCTGTGTGCCTTTAAGTGGTGGGGCTCGAGATAAAATCAGACCACAAACATCACACTTATGGTCTCTCCCTGTATGTGTTGTTCTGTGGGATTTTAAGTACTAGAGTTATAGAATTGTATCTACCCAAATCACAACTTCCAGTTTCTCTCCCATATGTGTTCTTCTGTGGGGATGTCAGGGCAATAGATTGATAGAATCCTTTATCACAAAGATCACATTTGTAAGGCTTCCCCTGAACCTGTGCTACTCAAATCATGTTGATCATTTTTAGAAACACAGGCTGACAGTTTGTTATATTCTTCATTACCCGGGTCAGACTATCATCATTTTGGACAATCTTTTGGGGATGTCAGTGACCTTCAATAGCCCACTGAAGTCAAATTGAAATCTTCTTTTTAGTTTAGAACCTATCCTTCTTTCTTATTTTCTGCTTTCTTGATGCCGTCTCTTTGTGTTGCTCTGATCTTATACTCCTGGGTTTTTATCTCTGTATACTTCCAATACCTGTTTTTTCTCAGTATTTCTTTCCTTTTCATCTCCGTATCCGTCTCCTTTTTTATCATATTTTCTGCTAGTATTTCTTTGTCTGTTTCATCTCCTATATCCATCTCCATTTTTATCATATTTTCTGCTAGTATTTCCTGACTGTCTGTCTGATCTACTGTTTCTGTTTCCATTTTATATGTTCTGTTATTGTCTTCTTTTTGTCTGTCTTATCTTTGTAGTTTTCTCCTTTGTCTCATGAGATCAGAAGATTTTCTGAACCAATCAGGTCTTAAAGTTCTATTCCGACTTTTCAATTTCTTAACATCAATCTAGCAGCTTCTTCTTCTTTGCGTTCGTTCTTTACGACCAATTTTAATCCTCTTTGTGATATGTTTGATCTTTGCCAAGAACGTGTATCGTTGCACTTTGGGTTTTTGGTAGGCCCCAAGCGCATAGACTTCACCGTTTAACATGTGCATCGATTCAAAAATCGCAGCTGAAGTAGCTCCATGTGATACCTGTCCTGATAAACGGAAACAATGAGAACAATTATAAAACAATAAATAACAATATAGCATAACATCTACATTTGTACGTCTTTGACATGGAGATAGAAAAAAATCTCATCTGCTATTGAGGAGGTAGGGTATAACTCATGAAGTGACAGCCTGTATATGCTGGTTATGAAAAGTCAAGATCTACCTGGTTCCCATCTTACCTAGTTCATATAGGGCCCCTACCACACCGGGCAAGTCTTGGCTGACTGACTAAACCCCGGTAGCGTGAAAATCACAACCCATTGATGTCCCCCTTTCCCTTTTAGTTTGATTCATTTTCCATATCAAAATCCAACAACTCAGTATGGGTCCAAAACCTTCGTGGCAAGCCCTTCCCCCAGCATTCTGAAGGTGTGGTTTGAATCTGGACAGCACTGTTTTTGTTACTCGTGTATTTTTTAGACATTCCTAGGATTGTTGCCAGAGCTACGAGTCGCGCAATACTCTCCCAAAAGGTGGCGGGGCCTGCCATTTCTGTGGAGTCATGGGGTAAAACCTGGTGCAATGAAGTCAATCTTTTGGTTTTAACCCGGATGACGATTGGAAAACCCCTCAATACCCCCAATTGGGAAAAAGGGGTGAAAAGACATTGGCATTACTGGAGAAGGATACCTGCCCCTTTGATGCCTGTTTGGGAAGGAACATCTGGAAGAGGGGGAAGTGCATCTGAGTTTTCTAATTCTGTTGTCAGTACGTGGTGTATAAATACACCCTGAGTCAAACAAGCTCGCCCCAGAAGCCAGTTAGGGGCCTGCAAAAAAATAGAATAGCGAGGATTTTGGCCCCCCCTCCCCCTTTGAACCAGTGCCCTTTGTTTGACACATATGCGGGGAAATCCAGAAGTCTCTCTACAAATCATACTCCCCCAGTTGACCTAGATTCCAGGGAGTCTCTGTCTACTACCTACTTATACTCCCCCAATTGCGGTCTAAGTAAATGGGGGTCTACCTTAAATATAGATTCGTTTTTAAAAAACCCAAATCTACTCCAAAACACCCCCCCAGATTGCAGCCTTTGATAAATCCGGGAATCTCCCAAAACCTCCTGTTGCACCTTGATAAATTAAATTCACTAAAAGGTTAAGGTCCCTGACAATTTGCGGTTTTTAGGGTTTAAAGGACTCATGAAGGGGGTATTTCTTCTTCCCCATTTAATTCTCCTTTCCCTCCTCTCCGTGTTTATCGTTGTTTAAACAAATTTTACGGGTTCAAATATTTTTTAATAACGAAAAACAGAACAAATTTGTAAAAAAAAGAGTATTCCCCCTTGGATGTGAATTTTACATTATCATAAAGGTTAAAGGGACAGGGGGGTTTCCCGAGAGCGTTCTTGGTATACCGTACTTTTAATTGACGGAAGATCGGCATTATCATTGCTTCAAAACTTGTAAATAAATTTTTCCAAATTTAAAACCCCCAAACCAATATATTCTAAAACGCATAACTTGTTTTTTTAAATTTTTCAATCTTAAGTCAAAAAAACCAAGTGGGGTTGCCAGATAACATTTTAACCGGATAACAAATTAAAAAAAGCCAAATAATGAAACCGGCTAAATCCTGACAGCTTTCAAAACTAAAAAAGGAAACGGCCAAAAAAAAGGCGAAATTCCTTTCGTGGATTCCTTTCACTGTGGCATTGCGGGGGAAGGTGCTGATTCTTGCAAAAGAAGGGGTCCAAAGGAAAATTCCCTTTGTTTTTTTCAGGGTCAAAACCCCAAACAGAAAATCTGCGTAGACTGGAAGAAAACCTGGATATGATTATGGAAAAGGCTCCCCCAAAGACCTAAGCAGAAAAGACCGGTCATTATTTTCGACACCCCCGGGCACTGCGATCAACAAACACTTTACAGACCGAATGTCAAAAAACCCCTCTGCCGTGTCAGCAGGAGAACGAACCAACATCCCCCAAATGTCTCTTCTGGGCTGAGAAGCAACATGTGGCCACCAGTCGACCTGAAAACTAAGCTTTGAAACCGCAGACCCAAAAACTGTCTGCCCGGTTTTGGTCACATAAATTAAGCGCATGACCGAGATCGCTGGGAAAAAATATTGGTCCCCTCTGGGGGTGTTCGTAGCGCGTTATTTGGGTATTCCTTGTGTGCGGGTTCAATTCCCCGGATGGGAAAAAACAGATTCCCCCCATTTCGGGGTTTTTGGGCACCGAACCGAAAATTTCGATGTCCATCACTGGGCCAAAAACTGAAAAGCTCAAAATTTTCTGGATCGGAAAAAAAAAAATATTGTCCCTCACTGATAATTTGGGAAAAAGGACCCATGTGACGATTGCATTTAAAACCCATATCCAAAAAATAAATATCAATATAAAATATGCAGACGAAATTCAAATATATGATTCTAAACATGGACGCTCTCAAGGCACGAGAAGACTTATTTTTTCCCCTTTGATGTCTTGTAAATGAACATTTGGGGGTACGACAAAATGATAACCCCTTAATCTGTGTACAAACTTCCCTTTCCCTCATGGCATACTCACAGTGAAACTTGTAGCTGGGGCATGGGGAAAAATGGACAATGACCATTTCAAAACAAATGTTGTCTGGAAATTTCCCCGGGGGGGAAAGAGGCCCAAAGGGGACCCCTGCTCGGAAAAAAATGTCTAAAAGGGTCTGAATAACCTCTTCGTCCCCGCAAATGGGGGGCCCCCGTGATCGTGTGGGGGCCTTGGTGCCCGTCTGCCCCCGTGTTCGTTGCGCGTTGGACTCGGTGTATCCTCTGTGTGGGTTCAATTCCTCGGGGTGGGGAAAAACCCCAAAATTCCCCCGATTTCGGCGTTCGTGGCCAGGGCCGGGGTTGATTTCCTGGCCCGGGCCGAAAATTTAATTTCGGTCGGAAAAAAACAAACAATTCGATTTTTGGGAAAATTTAAAAATTACATTTTTTAAAAATTTTTGGGGAACCCCAAAAAACGTTTTCCCGAATTTTGGGGAAATTTTTACAAATTTAAAAATTAAATAAATGTATCCTAAAAAATGTTTAATATTTTTAAAATTCAAATTCCCCCTTTGGGGAAACAAATTCCCCTCTTTCATTGACAGAGCCGTAAAAATTTGAAATTTTGTTTTTTTGCCATTTTTTTATTGTTTCCCCTGCCGCTTTTGACTTTTTTCTTATTTTCTACTATTCTAAGTCATAATCTTTAAAAAAATTATAAAATTTTTGATTAATGTGCAAAAATAAATTTGATCCCCATCTCGAAACCCCTTAAAAAAATCCGTTTAATTTCGATTAAAACCCCCAAATTTTAAAAAATATATAAAATTTTTAAAATAATAGTAATAAATAACAAACCATCGAAAATAAGATTAGTTTTCAAAATTGTCACTTGCATTAATACATTTTGTCTCGGGGTCAGTTTATGTGGCGTCTAATTCCGGGGCCCCTTCGGGCAATTTTTGTTATCACCTTCGGCCCCATAACCCACCCTCACAGCCCCATCCCCCCTCCTACCATCTCACAGTCCCTCATACAGTTTTTTTAAAGGGAATTTTAAAAAACACCGTTTTTTAAAACCTAACCAAAAACCGACACCCGACCTTTGTTTCCCTGCGTTGCATCGTGAACTCTGTGCCATCAGGGTTTTCCCCCAGACGGACGGTTTCCCCCTTTCAACGGTGAGTTGCAGGTAACTATAAACTTATCTAGGTTGGCTGTGGATTGTCAAAAAAATACCCAATTTTTTTTCTACAGTTGGGTTTCCTGACTACCTTGGGGTGCAAACTGGGACAATGTACATGCTCGGGGTCAGATCACTCAAATCCGAATTTTTGACAGTGGTCGATATGGGCGTTTGAAAAAGCGAAAAAAAGTCAACTGATTGGGAAAAAAATTTTTAACTCACGTTACAAGGGACAGTTTAAAAAAAAATCAAAACTTTGACCAAATTGCCTTTATCAACAACAATACAAAAAAGTGAAGAATTTACCTCCGTACACTACATATAGGATGATAACCCGTGGCCCACCCTGTGGAGACATACCAAGGGAAACGAGTTTTCTTTTACCGAAGTTATATATTACAAAAATCACCTAAAATGTATCCGTCGTGGGCTTATTCACAAGTTCATGATTCATTGCTGGGGTTCCCCTGTTCAATTTTAACAAGTTGTTTTAAAAAAAACTTCTCAGGGACTCCTTGATTGTTGCGAAAAAATATTTAATTGTTCTTGATTTTATTTTAATAAAAACTCTATTTTGTATCAAACTTTGCAGCAAAAGTTTTGTTCTTTGTATCAAGCTTTAAACGTTTTTTCTTTAGTATCAAATTTTCAGAACAAGTATTTGTTCTTTGTATCAATTGTTCAGAACAAAACGTTTTTTCTTTAGTATCAAGTTGTTGCAGAACAAGTATTTGTTCTTTAATATCAAATGTTAGAACAAAGTATTTTTTCTTTAGTATCAATTGTTCGGCAAAGGGATTTGTTCTTTAGTATCAAGCTGTTGCAGAACAGAAGTATTTGTTCTTTGTATCAAATTGTTGCCCGAACAAGTATTTGTTCTTTAGTATCAAGCTGTTGCAGAACAAGTATTTGTTCTTTAGTATCAATCTGTTCGAACAGAAGTATTTGTTCTTTAGTATCAAGTTGTTCAGAACAGAAGTATTTGCTTTAGTATCAAGTTGTTCAGAACAGAATATTTGTTCTTTAAATATCAAGTTGTTGCAGAACAAAAAATATTTGTTCTTTAATATCAAGTTTTGCAGAACAAAGTATCAAGTTGTTGTAGAACAAAATATTTGTTCTTTAGTATCAAGCTGTTGTAGAACAAAGTATTTGTTCTTTAGTATCAAGCTGTTTTCAGAACAGAAAACGTTTGTTCTTTAGTATCAAGTTGTTGCAGAACAAAAGTATTTGTTATTAATATCAGATTGTTGCAGAACAAGTATTTGTTCTTTAGTATCAAGCTGTTGTAAAGAAGTATTTGTTCTTTAGTATCAAGCTGTTGCAGAAAAAAAGTATTTCTTCTTTAATATCAAGTTGTTGCAGAACAAAAGTATCAAGTTGTTGTAGAACAGAAGTATTTGTTCTTTGGTATCAAGCTTTTGTAGAACAAGTTTTTTGTTCTTTAGTATCAAGTTGTTGCAGAAAAAGAAGTATTTGTTCTTTAGTATCAAGCTGTTGTAGAACAGAAGTATTTGTTCTTTAGTATCAAGCTGTTGCAGAACAAAAGTATTTCTTCTTTAATATCAAGTTGTTGCAGAACAAAAGTATCAAGTTGTTGTAGAACAGAAGTATTTGTTCTTTAGTATCAAGCTGTTCAGAACAGTATTTCTTTTTTAATATCAAGTTGTTGTGAACAAATATCAAGTTGTTGTAGAACAAGTATTTGTTCTTTATTATCAAACTGTTGTAGAACAGAAGTATTTGTTCTTTAGTATCAAGCTTTTGGGAACAGAAGTATTTGTTATTTTCATGAAAGATAATCTTTCGGAATAAACAAATAATAGTAAATACTCAAAACCTAAATTTTTTCTGAAATTTGCCAGGCCCCACAAAGAAAAATACCACAAACCACCACTCTAGGGTAACTTCCTAGGCCATCTCAGTCACCTCTTACAACATGCCTTGTGGGTCGCAGTGTTACCCATTCTTGCTTCCCTTGTGAGCCCCGACAATACACAGGGGAGTAGTGTCCCGAATCTCACAAAAGTATTGAGTAAATCACCTACATTTTCTTTCTGACATTTTAGATTCATTTTTGTTTACTTGTATAATATAGGCCTATATAATATATATAAGAATAAGTTGAATTTTGTATGTATGTCTGTTACATTAATTGAAGATATCTGGACATCCCATGGACTTGAAATTTGGAAGGTAGCTTTCATAGATGGGAAGATGTAATATTATGAAACCGGACTATTGGTTCATCTATATCTCCTTCTTCGTTCACTTTAATTATTGTCTATATATTCAATGCTGTCTCTTGTATGAACTTCACTGTCTTTTGTAGCTCACACAGGGTCTATTAGTTTTCTGTAGTGTTGTTTCATTAGGCCAGTAGTTTGCCATCTCTCATCTAAATTCCCAAATTTTCGAAAAGGTCTGCAACTTAAAACCAAAATTATATCCATGTTTTCACTTGCCGGTCACATTTGTCACGATGGAAGTCACATGTTAGGTTAATATTGATGCTATTTATTGGGATCAAAACGTCTGGCAATATTCAAATGGATTAGATGTTTGGGTGTCATTGGGAGGTCAGAATGTATTTTCAACAATTATTTTTATTAACACATCTGGCCACTATTGATCACTTTATAATATGAATAAATTCCCCTTGCCAATTGTTTTTTCAACTTTCATGGAATTCTATTGTATCAGGTTTCTCTGGGAATTAGAATGAGGACATTTTTAAACGTATACTTTTATCCATGCATGTTTTCTCAACGACTCAATGTGTATGCTCAGGAAGGTTAACAGGGGACTCAGGACAATGGTTGGAGTGCTGGTTTATTTTGTGCCAGGGCATTTCAGGTGTA